>JAQJVL010002129.1:0-119401 GCA_035578905.1 Stictocephala bisonia
GAAACAAAAATAAGAAATATTTAGGTGAACCCTTTGGTATTTTACCTCTAAGAAGATATGCCTACATTTACTATCCTTTCATCATTATTTCTAAACATAAATCAATCTCTTCACTTATTAATAGTGTTAATAGTTTTACGTTTACCGTTATTAATTTTCTAAAATAAATTAAATTTAAAAAATATTATTTTTGAGTTTTTAATTTAAATGTAATGATTCCTATATTCCCATAGAATAAACAAAATCATTGAAGTCTTTATTAATCAAGGGTGCTGATGTGAGTTTAGACTTCATTACAAATCCAACTCAATTGGGTTATATTTCAAGAACAGTAGATGTAAATGTTAACTGGAAGGGTCGTGGTAGGGATGCCTCATAAACCCTGGTTACAATTACCATAAACATGTAAATATGTAAATGTTATTGTTTGCAGTCAGCACTCGTTGTGGTGGCTGACCCTCGCTACAAGAAAAACAAGGGGTGAAAGCTCCACCATTTACATTTATTCGTTAATGAAATATTGTTCGTAATTATTTCTCAGCAAAAAGCAATAATTTAATAATATGTTAAATGTTTTAGATGAATATTCATTAAATAATAATAAAATCAAACTGTTGGAGATGAAAGTGACTAGTAAGATGGGTTTTGATAAATATCAATATACCGATATAAAAAGAAATTAATTTTAATTTCTTATTTTGGTAAAAACAGTTATGAACATTAACCCAAAATAAGTTGGATACAAATTAACTAAGAAAATCACAATAAAACTAGTTTATAGATAGAAAATTATAATAATTAATTCAACTCGATTAAACAAACTTGATTGACATATTTCAATTTAATGTTATAAATAATTTTCAGTAATTTAAAAAAATCTCCAAAATACAAATAATAAATGTGTGATTTAAATAATAAATATTCCATCATACACTTTTTTTGTTGATTTAATAAAATTTATTGAAAATGACTTAAGAAACTAAACTGAAATAAATCCAAAATTTTTTTAATTAAGTAATATATATCTTAAGTGTTATAATTTTCTATCGATATATTACACCGTCACAAAAAATGACGTACCGGAATTAAAACTAGTTTGTGTTTTCCTTGAATGTTTTGACTATATACGGTCCAGATTCTAAGATATGCTGGTTCAATAAAAAGTCACACAGAAGTAATCTATGACATCGGTTCAAGCTAGATTTTATCCACAAAAAATCACCTTTTTTAGCAAAACGCTCATTTAAATATATTTGTCTCGGTTGTGAATATTACTAAACACATCCATTTTTAGCCGCCTACTTTAAATCTTAATTTCATATAAAAACTGTATAACCTAATGTTTTATTTATTGTTTTATCTTTAATATAAACAAATAAAAATGAAACGGCTGATATTTTTAGTAAGGTAAATACTATTATACTAAAAATGTATTTTAAGTAATGTTGAAAATGTTTCTTTGTCTTATTTTGGTAATAACCTTTCTAATATGGAAGCTCTAATAACAATAGGGAGTGTTTATAAATACCACAATCAAATTGACAACGATATATTTTAATTATGATGGAAAACTTTTTCAAATTTTAACTTCTCTAACTTATTTACAGTCCTATACCAAAGAAATCAAACCATTCTATATGGAGTGGTATCAAAAATAAAAATGTCTAATAAAAATCAACAAATTTTATTGATTAAAAATTAAATCTTCTTAAATAAGTTTTAAGAAGATTTAGCACAGTTGAGCTTAAAAATGTGTTGAATAAAGTTCAAATTTCTTTGAACAATAATCGTAACATTTAAAAATAACACCTCCAAGAAAAATGAACTGAAAAGTAAAACATCAAAATAATAAATGTTTTAACTGTAAAAGTTAAAAAGTCTACTTTAATTCATTTTCTGAGTGACATAATAAGAGATTTGAGTTGCTCACGCTGATAAAAACCTAAATATTAATTCAGAGGCTCATGATGAGAACACCGTCTGACAGAACGCTACTGTCCTACCTTCTGTGAAGAAATTGTTAAGAGATGTAGGCAGACTTCTAGAGTTCTGGTATGCTCTTTATCAACCAGACATGATCTGCCACATGCAAGTCCCAATAACAGGGTTGTCTCTCGAGTCAACCACTACATAGAGGAGTTTTGTAGTCGTCACAGGGTTGAATGGCTAGACTTTAATTCCCGGAAGCTAAATTTGAGAGCGAGTAGGAAGCGACTACTAGCTGGTCTCATAGTGGGGAGACTGAGAGTAGTTTAATATGAGACTACTACTCACCACTATGAGACTACTCTACATCGATCGCAACACCACGACCACAAGGATGTGAGGACAACTAACGCCTCTACTGAGCCACTTGTGTCACCAACCACACTCACGGGCCCAATCACACTACTCTACATCGATCGCAACACCACGACCACAAGGATGTGAGGACAACTAACGCCTCTACTGAGCCACTTGTGTCACCAACCACACTCACGGGCCCAATCACACTACTCTACATCGATCGCAACACCACGACCACAAGGATGTGAGGACAACTAACGCCTCTACTGAGCCACTTGTGTCACCTTTAGTTCCAACCACACTCACGGGGCTCAATCACACTACCCTATGAGACCTTTGCTGAATCAGTGAAGCGGAGTTTCTCAACGAATGAACATTTAAAATGTAAATGTTGACTTGGTTCAGAGAAAAAAAGAGTATTTTTTTAGGAAACCCTCCTCAAGCCTGCGGACTACACTAACTTTGACAAAGTAAATTCACCTTCCTCTTCTGCTACAATAGAAGATACATAAAAAATAACAACATGCTAAAAAAAATGAAATGACTCAAAATATAGTTTTTTCCCGGGAACAATTAAACTGGTTCACCGAAATGCTCAAATTGCTACTATTAAAATAGACGAGCTTTCACTTATTTGTGACCAGCTGCAATCAGACGTTTTTTAGTCCCTGAAACCATAAATTATTTCAATTGGCCAATTTCAGACCAAATTCAGAAATTTCAATTGGCCCCCTTATTGTTATTTTTGTCAAATAACAATAAGGGCGAAGAGTGGAACCTTTTGTAAAGCAATCATTAAAATTTGAGCTATTTATAGTTGAAAATAGTACAGATTTTGACTTTGGGGCCAATGATGTTAAAGTTGTATCAAACTCCTTAGGGAAAGTATGTATAATTAACTTATACAGATCACTTAATGGCTGTAGCCACTCTTTCTTTGTCAAGTTAGAGTTCCTACTAAATATATTATTTTCAAAATCAGTTAAGTTTTGTTACTCGTAGATCTTAACATTTATGCAATAGAACCCACCTGCCCCCTCAATCAGCGACTTCGCGATATCTTAATTATTTTCAATTTAAATTGGTTAACGAACTCACCTACACGAGTGACTGCTGTGTCGAGTACTGCCATCGACAACGTAATTACTAACATACCTCATGCGACAGTCTCTGTTTTGAATACTGCCGTATCTGATCACTATGCACTCGGGGTTGTGGTTCATGGATACACTCTGGAAGCTCAATCTTCACCAGTCAATATTGCCAGGAAAATTAATTCCCAAAACGCCAGTCTACTCAATAATCTGTTAAAACGTGAGACATGGCACTACTTGAATAGCTATGATAATGTTAATGGCATGTATCATGCCTTTCACAATGGATTTTTTTATTATTTAGACATAGTCTGCCCTCTCAAGGATAACCAAGGGAATTCTTATTTCACGAGAAAAACTCAAATTTAAAAAAAAATATTTGTAACAACCCAAAATGAACATTTCAGAACCTTTTTCATAAGAAATAGGAAAATTTATGGAAAAGTCGTACAAGCTGCTAAAGCTTATGACGCCAATGCAGTTTTGAGCAAGAGTGCGAATTTTTCAAAAACCGCTTGTAAAATTATCAACTCATCAGCACAACAGTCAAAATTATTCAATAAATCCAAACCGATTGAAATAAAAATTGGTGAAGAAATACTTCAAGATAAATTAATTGTAGCAAAAGAATTTAACACATTTTTTCCACTGTAGCTTCACCGAACACAATGTTTAATAAACCCCAATTCATAAACTATATTGGAGAGCCAGTTGCATCTATGGCCTTGACCCCAGTATGTGAGAAGGAGGTGGCTACTTCCATTCACCGACTATGACAAAAAAACCTGCCATACCAATGGGTTGTCTGTATGGCTTTTAAAACAGTGCTGTCGGCACTTACTGAAGCTACTCATAAAATTGATAAATTTTTCATTTGAATCAGGACGTTTTCCGTCACTTTTGAAGACAGTAAAAGTTATTCCAATTCACAAAAAATACGACCCTTTACTCACAAGCAATTACCGTCCCATTTCAACTATCCCTGTCTTTAGTAAGATTTACGAAAGGACTTCGAAAGGATCTTCTATGATAGACTTTTAAGTTTCACAGAGAGTCACAATTTATTGAATCCAGAGCAATTTGGATTAAGAAAGGAAAGATTCACAATTGATGCAATCAATAAACTTTTAGACACCGTTGTCGATGGCTTGAAGGGTAAAGAAAAAGTGCCTGGTATTTTTCTTGACCTCTCCAAAGCATTTGATTGTGTGCACTGTTGCACCTTTTAAAAAATCTGGAATTAGAGGTTTACCACACAGTTGACTAACTTCGTATCTTACAGATCGGGACCAGTGTGTACAGATCTCAAATGTAACTTCAATTAAAAATATAATGACTCATGCAGTCATACAGGGTTCGAACCTAGGGTCACCTTTTTTTAATCTATGTGTGCAGATTGAATACAGTGTTCTAGAATTGATAACTGATTAAAGGAAAAACATCCAAAGAACTATAAATCACAGCTTTTTTAGAGCTTGAGAGCTTGAGAATGGAGTTCTTTCATTCAACATTTGAGTGAACTGAATCTAAAATTAAATCAAACCAAATCCAACATAGTCAATTTTTGTCTTCGACAGCAAGAACTCCATTCTTAACCTCATGTCTTCATGGATGGCATTCTTTTAGAGGTGGTAAATTCTACAAAATTCCTTGGAATTTTCCTTGATAGAGGACTGACTTGGAACGACCATATTGACCACGTTTGTGGTAAAGTTGCTTCAGGCATATATGCGTTGCACAATCTCGTAAAGTTCCGTGCGCCTAATGTCTTACTCATGGCCTACAATGGCATGGTACAATAAGCTTTCTATTATGTGGATGAGTTCATGATGAGTCGCTGGAAATATTAAATAGCAGGACAGGAAGGCAGTTTGATTGTGGCTGTATGAATGTTAGAAATATATGTATTTGAATGTGGGGTGAATGACCATTTGTAGTTTAGTTTTACAATTTTAATGCATTTTATATATTATACTTAAATTATATTGACGATTGCATGACATAATAAAAATTTTTACCACGCAGTAAAATTTTATTTATTAATTTATTATTATTTATTTACTGAATTACTGCCACTCCATGGATTGATTTTTCACTGGTTGGGACTCTGAATATTAATTTAAAGGTATACTCAGTTCCACAATTATATTAAGATCGTTACGAATGATAATGTATAAATTATTCGTAATGTAAACGTTAGATATTAACAATATTACGGGTCACGGCAGTCACCTTCGGCGCCGCCAAGGTCACTGCACCCCCTTACCTGTCCGTGGGAACAATCCAGGTCTTCCTGGAACGACTATAATGGTAGATAATTTGCCTGTAGGGTAATCAAAGCCCTTCCTAAATTTGAGTCGAGAAGTTCTAGATGTTCCTTCCAGGATCGCCATTGCCAGTTCCATAATCTTCTAGACTGTCACCTCTGGGTCATATAAGAACACCCTTTGGCCGACCTGACAGTGAGTGAGTCACAAGTCAGTATCAGCGGATGTGACAGTGCAATGGCAGTATCCCGGACACAGTGTGATAAGTAAGTCGTACTAAATAAGTAAGTGATCGTTGTAAATATTAGTGATTAAGTGTCAAAATAGTAACTAAGTACTAATTTACGTTTGTAAGTATTTAATATTGTGTAATTTAGTAACGTGTAAATAAAAGTAACAATGATCAGCCAGAAGTGAAATCACCTTATTTATTTAAAACCCTGTTGGACTGTAACAATAATTACAAATGCTCTTTTGTGATAATTTAAATTAATAAGAATAATTGTTTCATCACTAATACTTTGAAAGGCCTCTTTCCTCTTGGATGAATAATCCAATTCATCCGTATGAATAATGGAATAATACACTTTAATCCGGAAATTTGTAGCATTGAATTTGTACATATAACATAAGCATCCGTTAATAGAAGTCAACAAAGTTCTTGGAGAGAATTATAATATTCTATAAATGAAACACAAACTATGTTGGCAAGTTTCACTGCCACGTAAATTACCAGTTTTCTGCCAAGATGTTTTCATTACTTTCGCAGTAAAACTTTCTTTGTCTCAACTTTTGTTATGAGCTGGGTTGTTGTTTACTTTACCAAACTTGGATTTTAATATCGAGTTGTAAAACTTTCCACGTGTTGTTTGATCCATGACAGCTCATACTGTAGTCGAATGTTATTTTAATCTCGTACGATTCATATTCTACGTTTATTTCCCTTGATAACAAAAGTAGTTAGATGGTTGAATAGCAAATAATATTTTTAATAAATTTATTCATAAAATATTCAATAATTGTATTAAAATGCTGATACTATGATAAACAAGACGCCGACAATTTATCATGATTTATTTTACAACACACACATTAACAAGTTGCAGGTTATAGCTTTAGCATCTTATTTCTTGCATGCATCCTACAAACGAATGTTAAAAGTAACTAAGCAACTGATGTGGTCAATTTGAATCTTGAACTTTATAAAATATTCTCATATTTATAAAACGTTATCTTAAAAATAAAACTATGACCACAAGGAAAACGCTTAAATGCTATGAACTTAAAATCATGTAAGGTAGTAAAGGGCTTGAATATCAATATTAACTAATATTTAAATTCGTGCCAAAAATTAAAATTACAGCCCAAGATGATAGTTAAAAAAGTCTTCAATTTGAGAAGAAAGCATTCTGTCAGAGTAGACATCCACAGGTTTACATAATGCACAAACACCCCATCGAGGGATAATCTTTTTGTAAAATTTAATTCAAACTTAATAATAGTAAATTAATAAAAACTGATCGAAAATACATTTTTTCTCCCTTGTTCAGTGGTGACATGGACTACCTGAGGGTCATAATTGAACACTCGAGGTGCGACATGCAGCGAAAGAGAACCCAAAACTAACACTCGAGGTGCGACATGGCGCATCGGCTAGCAGTGTGGTCGTGTTGGTCTGGCGGCTAATAGTTGATATATTTACAGTGATAAAATTATCTGAAAACTACAGCCATACAATGAGACACATGATTAACGATGATTCAATAATTAATCATCGCTCAATGACAATTTATAGTTTAACTTAAACAAAGAAATTTATTACAATAAAAATGTTTAACGGCGTCAAATAGTTTAAAAATTTGGTTGTTAGGTTGTTAAAAAAAAAGGTTAGGTTAGGTTAGGTTAGCTAATAATAATCTATTTAGCTATGTAAAGCAGATCGGAGTGTCCAGAAAAAATTATAGTTCTACTACTTTTTATTGAAATAAAAATAATTGTATTTCCGGAAAATATTGATTCCTTTTAAGTGTGAAAGTCTGTATTTAATTACACTAGTTATTGAAATGGTGTGATTATCATAGTAACGTAGGTCCTATTTTGTATATATATATATATATATATATTTATGGACACAGAGAGATAGCGCGTCTACAACCCCGCAACCCTTCGCCGGGCTACCTGAGGTGGCATGTCGCACCTCGAGTGCCAGTTTTATGGCCCTTTGGGTCGCTGGGATTAACACAGGTAGTCCATGTCGCACCTCGAGTGCCACCAAATAAATCAATGCACTGTGTTATTTAATGAGCATGATACAATTGGTGTGAATTCAACGAGAGATGAAAATGTCAAGAACTCTCCCTCCCCAAGTGAATGAATATTCATTAAGTAAAATGTGAATGCATTTATTGCTGGTGTGATTTAATTGTTGGTAAAATCACTGTGCTTAAAATTGATTAAATACTTCAAAGCCTATAGTGGAAATATCGTTTAACTATTTCCCAATCTAAACCTTGAGGTGTGCAGTTTCCCAAAACTAGCATGACATCATGTCTTACCGACAGCAGGCCAAAACACGATGTCTGTTTCGACTGCACGGTTCGTGTTTATTGTTATTATGAACTACGAGTATAGTAAACACTGTTCTTATGAAGGCCATTTTAGTTTACCATAAGTTTTTACTGTGAGTTCCTGATTTACAATCGTTAATAAGGAGATTTAAAGTTTCACGTTTAGAACTGTAAGAAAATTAAAAAAAAACTCTTAATATTTTAGAAAAATTAATCTGTGTTCCACTATAAAAAAAGAAATACTGTACCGATACTTCTCTCGATGTACTGTACGACCACCACGGAGCTTAACTCATCACTAACTTGTTTTCACATCCGTTTAGTGTGAGTCACTTTACACTTATGACTTATGCCGGGGTGTAACGCACTACCTGCCGCTAATGGTTCTTCTATGAATCACCAACTAGTTCGTGTACTACAAAATCGTGTTAAATTTACTTAATTTGTACTCTAATAACTGAATTCTAAATATTATTCCTCGCAAAATGAGTCCAAACCGTAAGATTTATAAACCCACTAAAACCGTGTTTGGACTCATTTTATGAGGAATAATATTTAGAATTCAATTATTAGAGTACAAATTAAGTAAAGTTAACAGACAAAAAAAATTGATTTTGTAGTACAAGAACTAGTTGGTGATTCATAGAAGAACCATTAGTGGCAGGTGGCCGGGCCGCGCGTGTGACTGTGTCTGATTTCTTTTGTGAATCCCTCTGGTCTGAGGAAGGTGAGCCTGGTTCACCGAAATCGATCACCATAATATTTGTGCATTTTGCGCTTGTATTGTAATATATTTGTACATTTTGTGCTTATATTGTAATAAATTTGTGTTGTGTGACGTTTACTTGTACTGTAAATATTCATGGCAAACAGTAAATTTCAATTGTTCAATCTATCATGCCTTATGACTCTGTAGAGTAGTTTTTTTAAAGTACTAAACCTATTTTAGGCAATTGGTTTTTACTCATACTTTACTGTTTTAATGAGTTCTACTTACTCTTATAGAGTTACTTTTACTAGACACACATTTGGGATGATATTTGTGAGATTTATTTAGAGTATTTAAACTGTTAACTTTATTTTGCCTTAATACAGTCAGGATTACATATGCTATAGGCTGCTGGGGCTACACACATAAATCATTAATCAACAAATTAAAAGTTACACAAAACTTCTTTAACAGGATAGTTTTAAATAAAAATAAAAGAACAAGTGCTTTCCCTTTATATGTACAGTTAAGCATTCTGCCAGTAGAACATCTATTCATTTATAAGGTTTTAAGAATATTTTATATAATAAGTGGAAATGAAGGTACACACGATTTAGTATATAAAACGAGAAGTATTAAAAAAAGAAACTTTAGATTACCATAGAAAAGTAAGAAAAGAAACATTCAGACAGGCCTTGCTGTATATGAAACCTAAAGCTTTTAATAAGCTACCATTAGAAATTAAAGTGTGCAACAATGTAAAACGTTTTAGTAAACAGTTGAAAGTTTGGCTTTTTAAGTAAGTCTGACGTAGGTTTTCTAACATATGTATTAGGTTAAGTATAATTTTAAGTAAAGTTTCTACAAAGTGTCTACAAGAATAGCATAAAATTTACTTTAACTTGTTATTTATCTATGTTATGCTGATTGAAAATATTAAATCTCTGATTATTTTAGTCTGTACACATATGGGTGAAATAAGTGTTTTCTAGTTTGGCTAGAAAAATTAAATTGTTTTAATTTATGTTACAATTTTATTTTTCGTTCATGTTTGTTTCTTCAAATTTTTATGGTATGTTTGTAATAACTGAGTGTAATAAAGATTGTTATTTTATTGTAAGCTATTTATGTTAGATTGTAGTGCATTGTATGCTGACGTCATAGAGAGCGGCATGTTGACTGCATGGAACTTTATTGTGAGAACTGAATTCAGATTTATTTTTCGTTTTTTCTCGCAACGTTGACCAAATACTGGAAAAAGGTCAGTGTTCATTTTCCAAAGTGTATGTTAAAAAAATGTTACTAGTTGTTAAGAGATGGAAAATAAATTAATTCATTCATATTTAGAAATGTTATCTTAATTCTAAATCAGTACATAGTTAGAAAATTGTTTAAAGAGATACCTTATTAAAGATAAACAGATAAATTATAATAAACAGTCCACCAGCACATAACAGTGTAATCGTAGTTCAAATCTCTCGGGAACAATACGTCACTGTGGAGGGGAAAGGGCAAGAAGACTTGCTGCTCTCTAAGCCTAATGAATATCGGAGACTAAGGTCAAACTGAATAGTGAATAGTAAGTTGTTATTCATAAACATTCAAACTACAATTTACGTTCCCACGAAAATAAGCCAAAGATCAATAAAATTACAGGTTTTCAGTAATATAATCCCCCACACACATCACCATAGCTTGAATAATTAGTGGCCTGAGACAGACCTTAGCAAACGGTGACTTTCACCATTCTTACACGTACACTCCAACGTTAAACCTTAGAAATTTATGTTTTTATTTAAAAATATAATTACAAATTATATAGAACAAGCAAATCTTTACAAGCTTGTTGAAAAACGCCAATTACTAAACGTGCAAAAGCTGCAAAATAAATTACTAGTTTTACTTAATTTTAAATATTGATCAGTTTTTCGACCTGTTTTGGAAATGCTGACACTATAAATTATTTATACTATTGATTTCTTAGCTAACTATTTGAATAATAGGTTTTACGATATAAAGTACGTGAAGAAGAAGAAGAGTGAAGAAGAAGAAGTTGATTATTATTATTTAATCAACGGTCTCTGTAAGGAAAATGAAACAAGGAAACTAGCAACTGAAACTTTAACGAATATAAACAAGAACGAATCAGTGGGTTTAACAGTGTTTGGTTAGATTGGTTATATTGTATATCATCTATTTGGGACTAAATACTCTAATATAATGTATACAATCATTTTAACTATCCAAACGAATGGTCAAAGAAAGTAATTAGAAACAGATTTTTAACTACAAATCCGTAGTAAACTGTGAGATAAAATATTGTATGCACGTCACACATCTGACGCCTAAGCGGGGCATCAGGGGAGTTGTAGTTTTTATTACAATTTTGTTTTATATAAAATACTTTCTCTCTCAACGTATTTCACCACAATTATCTTGACTAACATGATTAAGTTAGACCAATTTGGTATTTCATGGGTTTCAGTAACTTTCTCCTTGTGTTAGTGAGTAAGGTATTATTTATTTACACCGAATAATGTAAGAACAAAGAGCGTAATTTTAAAAATTAAATTTTATCAAAGATCCAACCAATCACACTCATTCGAAATCCATATTTGCCCACATCTTGACGATCTACATTTTAAGAATACGTAAATAAATAATGGTGCATGATTTATACAAATTGGTACGTACAAACAATTTACTGATATATCCATATATATACTAATTTACATCAGATATGTAACTTTCATTTAAACGTAGATTCTACAATGATAGTCCGTTATAAAAACAGGCTAAGTGTAGTATGGTAATTATATATCTATTTCTTCATGATATATCCACGGTCCTATCTTGGTGTCTTATGTTTGTAGTATAGAGAGTTATTTAATAAGTAATACGGAAATGGGCGAGCCGGTGGCCGTGTGGTCTAAGCCGTCAGAACTTTGAGCTTGGGTTAGAGATAGCGCTGGTTCGAATCCGGCCTAGACTGGAAGATTTATCAGTAATATTCACCTTCTACTGTACTAGTTCTCCCCCTTACTCTGTCTGAATAAGTTCCTCGCACAGATCAATAGTCTCTGAGGGATGGACAGAGTAAGGTTAAGGAGGAGAGCGGCCTATCCTTTTTAAATAAAAAAATGCTCATTTTAATACGGAATGCAACATATTTATATGGTTCAAACAAACTAGTTGTTAAAGGTGGGTGGACTAGTTGTTTAAAGGTAGAACAGTGATATTTATTGTTGAGGAATTCCTAAACATTAACCTTTAAGAGTTGTAAACTGTAAAAGTAAAATTATACATGTGAAATTGGTTTATAATTTTTCTTCACTTAAGCTTATTTTTAAATTATACTATTGATTAGTAAATAATAACAGTTTTATTCAGTATTTTTTTAATTCCTTTAAAAATATTTGTTGCGTGAATGGAAAAAAATCCAGTTCATTATTAATTTGATTTTAGTCTTGCAAATAATCTTATATGTGTGTTTCAAGTATTTGCACATTCGCAAAAATATTTATATCATACTCTCTACAAAGACAAAATATACGAATATATCATCCCTTAGAA
This sequence comes from Stictocephala bisonia, assembly GCA_035578905.1. Lineage (NCBI taxonomy): Eukaryota > Metazoa > Arthropoda > Insecta > Hemiptera > Membracidae > Stictocephala > Stictocephala bisonia. The sequence continues at coordinate 12,497 of JAQJVL010002129.1, forward strand.
CTCTATACACCCCCAAGCTGTCTAGCTCTCACCACAGCTACGTTATTAGTTTGTGTTTGGGATGACGTCACTCCTCATAACCCACCCTCTGTAAACAGAGAGGTTAGGGGCAATGTGTGTTGCTAGGAAACTTACTTAGCAAAAATAAGGTAACACATATAAGAACAGTTTAATCGTTTAGTCTACGTAGAATTTCAGTCAAACTTGGACCCGTTAAAATCAACTTTGCGATTCTTCGCAATAATATACCTTTATATTATTCATCTACTTGACCCACCCTCTATCTCCAGCAGCCACTTACCTCACTTACATAATAAGGAAGGTGATTTATCTGTGACAGTATCCTAAATAAAAATTCCTTTTACAGGAACATAAAGTTAAATTCTACGAAGAGGTATTGACATTTTATCCCTCATAACACTCGTAGACTGAATTAAAAATGCATCCGGCGAAGGAAGACTAAAAATATTATTCTCCTCTAGGAGGTGAAGTTAGGATTGAAGTTGGAGGAAGTTAGAAATCTAAATATCTCTCCATCACTCAACTTCTTGGGTATTTGATTAGGGTGGTTGACATATTTAAATCAACATGGTTAAAGCATCAACTTTTCCTATATAATAAAACCTAAAGACTTTGTATTTGTTATTTTGAACATTTCAAAAATAATTAATTTATTTTCAAGCAAATCTCGATTTGATTTGACATGAACATTATAAAGATTTCATTAATTTTTTTTATTTTTTTAGGGGTAACTTTTTGTTGTTTCAAATGCTCGTCATCTATTTTTTTTTTTTTTTATTTTTATCTATGTTCAGTTTATAGTTTGGTTTTGGACTTTTACTTTACCTAAACTTCTCAAGTCAACTATTTTCAAACATATTGTTTGACAATATATTACCCTATACTTTGTACAAGAATTACTCAGTTTTATATTTACTATTTCCTAGAAGTTGACATTTTCACAAGCAGACAAGCTCTAATTTTCAAAGTAGACATTGGAGTTCTCTATAATATATACATATTCATAAATACTTTAATAGAATGGCAAATATTTAATATTTTACCTTGAAATGAAAGTAATAATAAGTTAGGATTGCTAAAATACATTAAAAGTCAAATGAGCTAGACACACGATCTGCTTTTTGGTAAAACATAATATTCTGCTTTGGTGAATTGTTAATCGACCTTGTTAGCATGCTAAGTAGAAAATTCAATTAACCATTGTTTGTATTGCTCCTCATTAAGCGGATTGCAGACTCTGTACTGATAAAACCGACCAGAGAATTAACCCTACTCGAATATTTGTAAAGCTACACACATTTACGCGTGAAATGTTTTGTACTATCTATATACTACATGACCAGTTATTTGAAAAAATGAAATGCTAAATTTTCAGCAATATGTAGTTTTATTTCAATATAATGTTCAGATAACTTTTTTTATATTTTCCTCCTTTACATAATATTCCATATTAATGGATGTCATATTAGTATCTAGACTTATTCCGATAAAATGTTTTTTTTCTATATTTGTAAAGTTCCTCAACATTTGTTTTGAATGGCTTTGAGATATTTTAAGAAGTCACAGGTCAACATATTACACTTACATTCATGTTTTAACTCAATGTTTGATTCATTTTACTAAGACGCTGTTGTAGTGGGTTGTACAGATATTTTGTTAGTTTTTTCAGTTTAACATTGCTGTTTATGAATTGACCTTATTTAATTTGAATTTTGTTCGAAATGGATATAAATACTTTTGTTGCAGTATAACGTTATTTTATTAACACCTCCCTTTTAAGATATTCACTGAACACCCTTTTATATTTATTTACTAGAGTAATTTCTCTTAAGATACCGTATGTTTGATAAAATTATACCAAAAGAGGATAAAATATAATAGTTACTTGATTGGGAATTATTTTACTTCAAGTAATTATTTATTATTATTTTCATAACAGTAAAAATCTGAGCCCCGTATTTTAGAGGTACTTAGTTAAATACAAAAATTTTTTAATTAGAAATACATCAGCTGATAATAACGTGTTGTTTATTTTTTAATTTCCTGTAGACAATTGTCTTCACAGTTTGTTAATTTAGTATTACTTTATTAATAATATCAAACTGGGTAATGTTTAATACATTAATGATTATTCCATTAAGAGGGTATATTCAACACAAATTTATGTGTTCGACAACGATAACATTCCGTCACTAACAAGACTTCAGCCCAGAATAATTTATTCTTTAGAATGACTCTCATTACGTATTGGTTTTTAAGGAAAAATAAGATGTCTGTCAGAAATAATAAACTTTGATTGCAGAACATTTTTGTACCAACCATTGGAGTTAAGAATTTTTTTTAGAAAATACGTTATACGTTTGTTATAAAGTTCTCAGATTATTAAGTATAAATACACTAAATAAATATATTACAAATTAATGTTAAAATGTAATGAGGTAGAACCAACATATGTAAGTTGTTGATATTAATGTCGCTAATATTACATAATATTACCTTCCCTCCTTCTTTTTTATTTCATCTAATAAATTAATTATATTCTTTCCAAGTTTGTCTTTCTATGTATTGGCTAGATTTGCTATATGTGTTCCTCCTCCTCTACAAAATGTTATAGTAACAATTATTGGGGGTAATTTAATGTTGCATCCTCATCAGAGATGACTAGTTGTGTATACGACTACATATGACGTTTAGTTAGTGCAGTTGGTCATAGAAATATTGTACCAGTGACTCTATGTTAATTAGGTAAAATATTAAAAATCTGAGAATAACAGAGTGTCAATATGACTGTACAACTAATTCCCTTTCAGTTATCCACTCTTACATGGACCGGAAGATATCCACATTTTTATCTGAAAAATAGATCTTTATATATGTTCGTAATGATATCTACCACTAACCAGACGTGCAAAATTATTTTTTAAGAAATATACCCATGTATACTTCCTGTGGTTATCAATAAAGTATTATTGTTTAATTTTTGGAAAAAGACATTTTTTTCAATTAAGATGAGTAGGAATTAATATTTCTCCACAACGCCTTACTTACGGAAAATAAACTAACTTAACTATAGCCCAGATAGGTTTCAGGCCATAATTTACAAATAACACAAAATGATGCAATATTGAAAAAAGTATCAAGCAAATAACTGTCCATTATTTGTATGTTACATTTCTACCATGTATCGGTTCTAATTTGGTCCTTCGCAACCCTCTATTAACAATAGTCCTTAACGCAATATTGACTTTCAGGGATGTACCGAAAATTGCATTCCACAGGTAACACTTATCAATCAACCCTCCACTCACCGGTGAACCTTACAAACAGAGTTCCGGTAACGCCACAGTACGTTGTTTAACCATACAGCACTGTCTGACAAACTGTTTAACCGTACAGCACTGTCTGACAAACTGTTTAACCGTACCCTTAAATACTTCTTAGCGAGCTGGTATAACTATAAAAAGGAGATATTTAATGGTTAATATGAAGGGTGGAAACATATGGAAACGATTTCACAACTCTTGTATAACTTCACTTGTAAAAGTGAAATCTTATGCATGATCATTGTTAAAAAAGAATACACTTGTTGACGCGAATATCGACATTTCATCTTTTCAGGAGTGACGGCCCACGATGAGTTGAACGAAAATCTTCAACGAAAGCCTTGGTTGACTTTGGTATCAAATGAAACGTATTTTTAAAATAATTTAATTACCTCAAACAGGAATTCGAAATAATTACCATTTCCAAAGTAGCGGTCATTTGAATTTTAAAGTAACTATTTTGAACTGTATTATTTCTCCGCTATTTAACGATTTTAAGTAAATTATTCTGACCAAAAATTATACTTTATGGAACACAATAACTCAAAAAAATTTAATTATCAAATTATCTATTGAGAAAAATAACGTTGTTGTGAAGGCGTTTCTATATTTTATTCCACCCTGTGAATAGAACATCTGTACTTCATAGCTGAATATCTGTTTGCCATTTTTCGAGAGCTGCCACGCATGTTCACTACACGCATGTTCAATGTAGGGTATCTGAGAGGGGAATGTTACACTACACTATGTATTGGTACACAATGCAGGGTATCTGAGAGGAGAATGTTACACTACACTCTACGTATTGGTACACAATGCAGGGTAGCTGAGAGGGGAATGTTACACTACACTATGTATTGGTACACAATGCAGGGTAGCTGAGAGGGGAATGTTACACTACACTATGTATTGGTACACAATGCAGGATAGCTGAGAGGGGAATGTTACACTACACTATGTATTGGTACACAATGCAGGGTAGCTGAGAGGGGAATGTTACACTACACTATGTATTGGTACACAATGCAGGATAGCTGAGAGGGGAATGTTACACTACACTATGTATTGGTACACAATGCAGGGTAGCTGAGAGGGGAATGTTACACTACACTATGTATTGGTACACAATGCAGGGTAGCTGAGAGGGGAATGTTACACTACACTATGTATTGGTACACAATGCAGGGTATCTGAGAGGAGAATGTTACACTACACTATGTATTGGTACACAATGCAGGGTAGCTGAGAGGGGAATGTTACACTACACTATGTATTGGTACACAATGCAGGGTAGCTGAGAGGAGAATGTTACACTACACTATGTATTGGTACACAATGCAGGATAGCTGAGAGGGGAATGTTACACTACACTATGTATTGGTACACAATGCAGGGTAGCTGAGCGGGGAATGTTACACTACACTATGTATTGGTACACAATGCAGGATAGCTGAGAGGGGAATGTTACACTACACTCTATGTATTGGAACACAATGCAGGGTAGCTGAGAGGAGAATGTTACACTACACTATGTATTGGTACACAATGCAGGGTAGCTGAGAGGGGAATGTTACACTACACTATATATTGGTACACAATGCAGGGTAGCTGAGAGGGGAATGTTACACTACACTCTACGTATTGGTACACAATGCAGGGTAGCTGAGAGGGGAATGTTACACTACACTATGTATTGGTACACAATGCAGGATAGCTGAGAGGGGAATGTTACACTACACTCTATGTATTGGTACACAATGCAGGGTAGCTGAGAGGAGAATGTTACACTACACTATGTATTGGTACACAATGCAGGGTATCTGAGAGGAGAATGTTACACTACACTCTACGTATTGGTACACAATGCAGGGTAGCTGAGAGGGGAATGTTACACTACACTATGTATTGGTACACAATGCAGGATAGCTGAGAGGGGAATGTTACACTACACTCTATGTATTGGTACACAATGCAGGGTAGCTGAGAGGGGAATGTTACACTACACTATGTATTGGTACACAATGCAGGGTATCTGAGAGGAGAATGTTACACTACACTCTACGTATTGGTACACAATGCAGGGTAGCTGAGAGGAGAATGTTACACTACACTCTATGTATTGGTACACAATGCAGGGTATCTGAGAGGAGAATGTTACACTACACTTTACGTATTGGTACACAATGCAGGGTAGCTGAGAGGGGAATGTTACACTACACTATGTATTGGTACACAATGCAGGATAGCTGAGAGGGGAATGATACACTACACTCTATGTATTGGTACACAATGCAGGGTAGCTGAGAGGGGAATGTTACACTACACTATGTATTGGTACACAATGCAGGGTATCTGAGAGGAGAATGTTACACTACACTCTATGTATTGGTACACAATGCAGGGTAGCTGAGAGGGGAATGTTACACTACACTATGTATTGGTACACAATGCAGGGTATCTGAGAGGAGAATGTTACACTACACTCTACGTATTGGTACACAATGCAGGGTAGCTGAGAGGGGAATGTTACACTACACTATGTATTGGTACACCATGCAGGATAGCTGAGAGGGGAATGTTACACTACACTCTATGTATTGGTACACAATGCAGGGTAGCTGAGAGGGGAATGTTACACTACACTATGTATTGGTACACAATGCAGGGTATCTGAGAGGAGAATGTTACACTACACTCTACGTATTGGTACACAATGCAGGGTAGCTGAGAGGGGAATGTTACACTACACTATGTATTGGTACACAATGCAGGGTAGCTGAGAGGGGAATGTTACACTACACTATGTATTGGTACACAATGCAGGATAGCTGAGAGGGGAATGTTACACTACACTCTATGTATTGGTACACAATGCAGGGTAGCTGAGAGGGGAATGTTACACTACGCTATGTATTGGTACACAATGCAGGGTAGCTGAGAGGGGAATGTTACACTACACTTTATGTATTGGTACACAATGCAGGGTAGCTGAGAGGGGAATGTTACACTACACTCTATGTATTGGTACACAATGCAGGGTAGCTGAGAGGGGAATGTTACACTACACTCTATGTATTGGTACACAATGCAGGGTAGCTGAGAGGGGAATGTTACACTACACTATGTATTAATACACAATGCAGGGTAACTGAGAGGGGAATGTTACACTACACTCTATGTATTGGTACACAATGCAGGGTAGCTGAGAGGGGAATGTTACACTACACTAAGTATTAGTACACAATGTAGGGTATCTGAGAGGGAAATGTTACACTACACTATGTATTGGTACACAATGCAGGGTAGCTGAGAGGGGAATGTTACACTACACTCTATGTATTGGTACACAATGCAGGGTAGCTGAGAGGGGAATGTTACACTACACTCTATGTATTGGTACACAATGCAGGGTAGCTGAGAGGGGAATGTTACACTACACTCTATGTATTGGTACACAATGCAGGGTAGCTGAGAGGGGAATGTTACACTACACTCTATGTATTGGTACACAATGCAGGGTAGCTGAGAGGGGAATGTTACACTACACTATGTATTGGTACACAATGCAGGGTAGCTGAGAGGGGAATGTTACACTACACTATGTATTGGTACACAATGCAGGGTAGCTGAGAGGGGAATGTTACACTACACTATGTATTGGTACACAATGTAGGGTATCTGAGAGGAGAATGTTACACTACACTCTATGTATTGGTACATAATGCAGGGTAGCTGAGAGGGGAATGTTACACTACACTATGTATTGGTACACAATGTAGGGTATCTGAGAGGAGAATTTACACTACACTATGTATTGGTACACAATGCATGGTAGCTGAGAGGGGAATGTTACACTACACTCTATGTATTGGTACACAATGCAGGGTAGTTGAGAGGGGAATGTTACACTACACTCTATGTATTGGTACACAATGCAGAGTAGCTGAGAGGGGAATGTTACACTACACTCTATGTATTGGTACACAATGCAGAGTAGCTGAGAGGGGAATGTTACACTACACTCTATGTATTGGTACACAATGCAGGGTAGCTGAGAGGGGAATGTTACACTACACTCTATGTATTGGTACACAATGCCGGGTAGCTGAGAGGGGAATGTTACACTACACTCTATGTATTGGTACACAATGCAGGGTAGCTGAGAGGGGAATGTTACACTACACTCTATGTATTGGTACACAATGCCGGGTAGCTGAGAGGGGAATGTTACACTACACTCTATGTATTGGTACACAATGCAGGGTAGCTGAGAGGGGAATGTTACACTACACTCTATGTATTGGTACACAATGCAGAGTAGCTGAGAAGGGAATGTTACACTACACTCTATGTATTGGTACACAATGCCGGGTAGCTGAGAAGGGAATGTTACACTACACTCTATGTATTGGTACACAATGTAGGGTAGCTGAGAGGAGAATGTTACACTACACTCTATGTATTGGTATATATTGTGGGGTAGCTGAGAGTGGAATGTTTCTTATTCACTGAAAGTTCCGCCCTAAGAGGATTTCATATAGAAACAAGAATATTCTCCAGTCTTTGAAGCTCCATCCACTGGACTAACTTAGTTCCAGACTCAACACACAAACGGAATGGCTTAACATACTTTCGGCTCTTCTTGTTCCTTTGATACTGGAGGATATTGAATGATACGAGAATATAAGTTATTCAAAACTCATATTTATTAAAAATAATTACAACACTATTCCAACAGACTTACTAAACTTTAATTAAACTTTCTGCTGTGTATTTTAATCATAAAAAAAAACAATGGCTCAATCTCCACTTATATTTTGTATCACTCCACTTTTGCCCACGATTATAAGTTGCCGTTTGAAGGAAAAATCATCATCTCTAAAACCGAGTTGCTACTCCTCCATACAGATTACTATGTATTTTATATTTCTAGACTCTTACGCACTGGCCTATACCTCTTGTTTCAAAAACCATGATGTCTAGCTTATTTACACAACGATATCCCGTCCTTCCCTTAGCTGTCCTTCAAAAAAAATCCCGGCAAGCATAATTGGCTAACCTACCTAATAATGTATTTCCTTGGTGCTCTTCAAGAAGCTGAACCTATCGTATTACAGTTAGCTCGTCATGTCTGTGACGTGACTGTGAAATGCTGATAATTTAGATAACTATGAATAAAATGATGGCTCAGCCTTTCACAAAAATTATGTTTAGTTTCGTAGAAACAAATCAAAACAAAAATCATACAGGTTACTATTTTAATAACCAACTGTTAATAACCGTTTAATGAACAATTATGTACGATAAATTAAAATTAATGAAAATATACAATATCAGGACATTATTTTATAGAATTGAGCAAAGTACCAAGAAGATCATTTCTCAAGCATATCCATTGCTTTTCAGAAGATATTAATAAAAAACTGTCTTAAGTAAAGGTAATTAAATACGAGTACATTGGGTATGAACAATATTAATTAACAGAATGTTCATACCATCTAACATTGACTGTTTTAACGTATAACATTAAAGTTATGTTTTATATTACATACATAAACAAGGAAAGTATTTAGTATAGTTGCTTCAATAAGTTTAACAATAACTAAGCTATTTTAATGGTTCGCTGATTTTAATGGTCAAAATTAAAAAAATACATCACAGTATTTTCTAAATTTTAGATGATTATTAAAATTGTTGAGCTTCTAGATAAACTATACTGCATAATTTTAACACGTAAAGTATACACAGGGCGATTTTTTTCCATTTGTGACAACATTGGGATTTTTTGAACCTACAGAGATACTGTAAACGTTAAATGGACCTTCACCTACTTTTTCTAATTAATAAAATATGCGTTAAGCGATTTTTAAAAAAGCCACCATTTTCCATAATCACGGTACCTTAATTTTTTCTTAAGGAACACTATGTATTCAATGATTTTTCCTGATAGAAAATGTAATTTTTAAATTTTTTATTCTATGTAATATTCCCGTAATATCAGTCGTTTTTTATCTACGGACACTCAAATAGTTAAAAATTGCAACTTTTGGTGTTCCAACATTGATAAAACGACCATGTTTTTATCCTGTCATATTAGGGTGCAGGCTTAAATTCATACATTTTAGTTATCATAAAGGTTGAATATCTGAGACAAAATAAATAAAATTAGCCAAAGACTATTTTCAATAGCCCAGTTTCTACTACTAATTTTAAAAACTTTTGTTATTTCTTTCTTCAACATAGTTTTGATTTAAATGTAGTTTTAATAAAAATTGCACTTAATGTGCTATAAGTAAATTATTATGATAGGTATGGAACCACAAAACATTATAATGTTGAATATTTAATTCCCAGGCTCCAGAAATATACACTATTAGTAGAATTATTAGAATGAAATGATTGAAGAAAACCTTGCATAATAAGATGTTCTTCAGCTGTTCATATAAATATGAGTGGTTACATATTTTTCAAACGTATATTTATTACAATTGACCTAACCTACAATTTTTTGCCAGTGGTAATAAGTGATTATACACTAAGAAAGCATAACTAATTGAATAAAAATTATAAAAAAGACTTCTACAAAAAAATAAACTTTTGTAAGATATTATAATTTATTCCAATTGGCACGCAATTGTACGTTAGGGAAATTGTAATAAATATAAGTCTGACAACAATGCAACAGCTGAAGAACAGCTTATTATGCAAGGTTTTCTTCAAGCATTTCATTCTAATAATTCTACTAATAGTGTCTGTTTCTGGAGGCTGGCAATTAAATATTCAAAATTATAATGTTTTGTGATTCCGTACATATCATAATAATTTATTTATAGAGTAATAAGTACAACTTTTATCATACAAAATATATTTCACTGTGAATCTAAGTTGAAGAAAGAAATAACAAAAGTTTTAAAAATTAGTAGTAGAAACTGGGCTTCTACTACTGAGTAGAACTTTACCACATTTTCAGTAGGCCAATACCAATAAATTATGTAATACGACAATTGTTCGATTTCGGTTGGTTTTCTGTCTGTGTGTGATTTTTAGACACACACATATGCACACTAGACACCCATACACGTACGGTGGTATTGACCCACCCACCCACCCATACACGTACGGTGGTATTGACCCACCCGCCCACCCATACACGTACGGTGGTATTGACCCACCCGCCCACCCATACACGTACGGTGGTATTTACCCAGCCACCCACCCGTACACGTACATTCTTATTTACCCATCCACCTACCCGTACACGTACAGTGGTATTTAATTAATAATTAATAAATACCGTTTCACTGAATATTTTCACTTATTATTTTCAATTTATATATTATCACTTTTTCCCACGCACCCACCCACCCACCTACCCACCCGCCCACCCATACACGTACAGTGGTATTGACCCACCCGCCCACCTATACACGTACAGTGGTATTGACCCACCCGCCCACCCATACACGTACAGTGGTATTGACCCACCCGCCCACCCATACACGTACAGTGGTATTGACTGGGTCATATAAATATTATAAAAAAAAATATTTTATTACAGTGAAAGAGTAAAGTTCAAACTGTATGATAACTAAAATGTATGAATTAAAGTCTGCATCCTAATATGACAGAATAAAACACGGCTGTTTTATCATTTTTACCACACCAAAAGTTTCCATTTTTAACTATTTGAGTGTCCATAGATAAAAAATGGCTAATAATACTGGAAAAGTTCAAAGGATACAAACGTTTTAAAATTAGATTTTCTATCAGTAAAAAACATTGAATACATCGCTAAAGCATATTTTTATTATTGAGGAAAAAGTAGGTGAAATTCCCCATTTGAAGGTTGTATCACTGTAGGTTTAAAATATCCCAAAGTGGCATACTTGTATATTTATATTTCATGATTACCTAAAACAATCTTATTATGTTAATATTATAATTATATGCCTTAGTAATTTATTTAATATTCTGCTAATATATATTGCTAATTTTTACATTTTAGAGTTCAAAATATTAATTAAAATAAAACTATGGGATCACAATAAATGTTATTTTCAATAGTAAATATATTCCTATGACCAGCATATTTTACACATAAGATATGTATTTGTTTAATAAGTATTATTTTTAACACATGATACCATTCCATAGGGCAAAATCATGAGTAATTCAACAATAAATAAATATTAGGTAACAGAATATTTGTTAGGAAAACAAAATAAACTTTCTGAGAATTTTCGGCCTTGAAAAAAATTAATATGTTGTAGAATGTGCAATCGTGTTGAAGGCCGTCACTTTGAGCAATTCTTATAAACTTGATATTTAGAAAATTTTACTATTCTACATTTGTACTATAGTACTAATAAACAACTAACTCATTGTTAACAATAAGGGGACAGAAAACAGCTTCCTAATTATATGCAGCGCCTCATATGTGCTATTAAACAATGTTCTAGGTATGTATTGTGGTATTATGGGAATTACGTTGATTCAAAAATGTGTCACACCTGAGTTATTCATTATTTGATTTCAGTAAATAAGGTGTTGTTTTATGTTTCACTTACTTGTGCATGTTTTATCCAAATTTAAACAGGTTTATAGCTATATTTATAGCTATATAGAACTAATAACGCTTTGCATTATTTGCACATTATTGTGGTTAGTGTGTTTATAGTGGCACTAAGGATCCAGACAGTTTTTATGTTCCAGTAATTTTAAGGCAAAGATTAAACCTAAAATAAGCAACAAGGTAAAATCGTTGTTCACTATTAGCTGTATTAAATTATTAAACTTAATATCAATTACTGTAGGATGTAGCACTCAGAAGCTTGAAAGACCGTTGTTTTAAACTTGCATACTTGGTTTAACACTGGCTGATTGTCTGAACCTGGATAGTAGGTAAGTGGCAGGGGAAGATGTGGGGGGTAGCCCCCACAAAATAAAAGGGTGTCATTAGAAAAAAGAATACTGCTTCAACCAATTGACATTATTTCAATAGGGAACCAACCCCTGGAAACTCGGCTTTTATATTATGAGTCACAACAGCCCATTGCTGCGATGGATTCAATCAGCAATCGAACGTCACCTGCCATTGAACTTTTAACCCAACACAATTCACATCAGGTAAAAACATGGATGCAATCAGTCATAATATTTGGGTTGAATAGAACGTAGGGTCTACAGGTACTTCAGTACTGTTCGTGAATATGTCATTTTTGTTATGAAAACACGGATGCAATCAGTCTCAATATTTGGGCTGAATAGAACGTAGGGTGTACAGGTACTTCAGTACTGTTCGTGAATACGTCCATTTTCTTTTAGAAAACTGTTATAAGCAGGATTACTTTTATACATGGGTAATTAATTCAAATGATTAATTACCCATGTTGGTGGAATTAACAAACCCACTTCGTCCTCTTATGTATATAATAATATCCCAAAAAGGCTGTACGCATATTTATGTGTAATGTAAATGTTTTGTTTATGATGTGTAAATTAGTCAAAATACTTGATATGACCACTGATATTTAACATTTTATGGTGCTAACACTCTAACATGCAAAATGACATTAGATAAGAATTTTTTTCAGCATACCTCTGTCTCTATATTCAAAACAAATATTTATGTTGTAATACTTTTAAAGGAAGTAATATGTCATTAGAAAAATTATAAGAAAATAGGAGTTTTTCTTCATTTTCTAATAGTGTAAAAGATTAAAAACTAAACTAGGGAAGTTGTTGAAAGCTTCACTTCAACGTGTACAACTCGCTACTATGGATCATTTAAAGTTCGTCAATAAGGCAAGCGTTGAGTAGTATATTTGAGGTAGCATTGAGTATTTTGTGAGGTAAAGCTCGTAACGGTGGATTTTTTTCTTCAAATTTGTAGCTTATGTAAAACTAAGCAATAGTTAATTTAGTAGAATTAGCTCTTTCTAATTTTATTTACCACCCAATTAACTATTTTTTATTACTTATTGAAAAAGAAGAGGAAATAATAACTTAGATTTAAAAATCTCCTCTTTTTACCCAATTACCAGTAAAAATACAAGATTAATACGATGTTTAAAACTACACAAAGCAACGTGATTTTAGAATATTTATTCAAATATAACACGGATTTGAATTTGGCATAACATTTCAAATTATATTTATTAGAGAAGACAAGCTTGTATAAGATATGTGATTATATTTTAGCTGAAAATATTTAAAAAAATACATGAAAACTTAATATCAATATTTTTATATGAAAAGGGTGACGTGAACTTTAGTAATAATTCGAAAAATATACGGAAATTTATATGTTACAATGTGTTTTGACAAATGAACAACTTCCAATTAGTGTATAATTTTATAAGTATATGTAAATAATTAATAAAACATACTAAAATTTATTTTAAGCATTTTTATTAATAGTATATTTTAAAATATATCTTTATATTTTTTTATTTATATTCATTGTTTTACACCTAACATGATATTTGATTAAACTTTTCCATATTTTATTATCACAAATTATTTAGATAGTTTGTATTTTTAAACAGCAATATTCGTTAAACGTTTAACATTAAAAATGAGGCTTAATAAATGTAATTGTAAATAAACTTACGTGATATTAAAAATTAGGTACAGACTGCCAAGTGCAGTAATACTTGTACTGGAAACTTCATTTACATACTAATTAAACCCGACGTGAGGTTCAATATCAAATGCCATCCATCTTGGGAGCAATATGAATATATTATCTACAGCCACCCCCACCCTGACCACAGGCTAGTCACAACGAGGTACCGCAACTACACGTGTGAACAACAAATAAATAATTTTTAGAAGTAAATTTACAAAATATTCAGTTTTCAATTTCGAATGTTATGAATTGTGCTGTTTAATTTTCGAAAATTGGTTTTTAAAATGCATAAAAGGAAACAAATTCAAACAAAATAAATGTATTAACAATAAAATAACTATTCTATCCATTATCATTCAAGCTCGTTTCTTACTGGCTGGATGTATAATTTAATGTTATAAGATTAACAAATACTCCAGTAAATACATTTTTTATTTTGTAAGGCCATTCGGTAACAAATTTACCGAAAGGCCTTTATATATCTTCAGACAACCAAACTATAACTAAACTAAATTTTACATTGTTTATATTTGATTGATTTAAAAAAAACACATGATAAAATAAAAATAAAACATGTGGAATAACTCAAATAAGAAAATAATAAAAATATATATATAAAAATGGTATTAATTTTAAATAATAGTGTCGAATTTTCAAATGTTCCTGGTTCGTAATTAACTAGAATTTCTTTGATTTTCTTTATGTATAAGCTTTCATAAGCATCTAATTGATCTTTATTTTGCAGTGTTTTGCTATCGCTGATTTATTCTCTTAATAATTTTTAAAATGATATTTGTGTTCTTTTAATCTTGTTGAAATTTTTCTTTTGGTTTGACCAATATATTATTTATTGCAATTGTCACATTCAATTTCAATAAATTTAATTGAATGTGAAAGGCCTTAAAATAAAAAATGTATTTACTGGAGTGTTTGTTACATCTTATAACATTAAATTATTCTATCCATTGTTTAGATTTTTCCCTGTACGTGATAACTGTACTGCAGTGCTAAACATGTTTCTACCCTCCAAACGCCTCAAGCCGTCTTGTGCTCTCCACAGCTACGTTATTAGTTTGTGTTTGGGATGACGTCACTCCACATTACCTGCTGCAAACAGGGATACTTAGTAACCTTTTGCAACACAAATGTATCATAATATAAGTACTAATTGTACAAATATTAAGGTAATCGATTTAGTTACACCACTTTTATCTTCCTCTTCCAGAGACACTCACAGTCACAAAGGAATCCGCTACTTGTGGTTCCCTCTTGTCGGAAGAAGGTAAACACGGTTTACCGACTTCGATCACCATAATATTAGTACATTTTGTACGTTTACTGTAATAATTTGTTTTGTGTGAGGTACGCTTGTATTGTATAGTAATCAAGACACTACTAAGCCTAAAGTATTTATAAGTATACTTAATACTCTAATTAACAGATATTCGGACGATTTACATAAATCCTACATGTTCGATATTTATTATCAATGACACTTACTGTATTTACCATAAATATGTGTTGTTCTCAACAGTTAACATATAATTATTAATTATAATACTACACCTTAACTATAATACATTTCATGTAAAAAGGCTAAATGTATAAGATTATCAATTTCAAAATGGTGGCTGTCAAAATATATAAAAAAATTTTGACTGAAATTTTTAAATATAAAAAGAACTACACATTATAGCCAAAAATATTAAGACACAATATTTGTAGACTCCATAATGCCAAATTCAACGTAATGTCAATTTAAAAGATTGGTTGACAAATAACAGATAAAACTTATTTTTTATGACTGTGTTATCTTGGTAAATAGTACTCAGATAACACTGCTTTCAGTAACAAAAAATGGTTTTCTCTGTTATTTGTCAACCGATCTCTTAAATAGACATACCGTTGAATTTGACATAACTTAGTCTGCAAATATTGTGTCTTAATAATTTTTTTTAAAATGTGTAGATTTTTTCTTTATTTTTTCCTTTGAAAATGTTGGACAGCCACCATTTTTAAACTGATAATGTTATACTTTCAGCAATTTTACATGAAATGTACCTTTGTAAGATCGACATGCATACGAAAATTCAGTATTTATGTCAAACGGTTTTTGAGATATTCAATTGTTTGTAAAAAACGCATATAGTACAATGTATTTCAATTTTATTTTAGATTTAGTAGTATAAAATAGGTGGAGGTCAGATTGAGAGAAGTGTGGTGAAGGTCAGAACTCGGGTCATGGTGCTGGTGGCATTGAGGAGTGGAATATATACGAGGTTGGCGGATGGAGTAGAGAGAGTCGAGGAGACGTTGGTCTCTCGAGTGTTTTGGGAAGATCCTGGGTTTTGAGTAGGGTCCTAGTCAGGACTTAGGGATTTTCTTGGTGACTCTAGTTAGAGTCGTAATAAGGGGAGTTATTTTTATTTAAGCCAGTTCGAGTTCGAGACGACCCTTATACAAGTAAGTAATAATAATTATAGAACCATTAATTTTTATACAGGTCCATTGCCAGCAGCACCATTGCCCAGGTTCATTTGTATTTGTGTAGTATTTGTTGTTCATGTATTTTTCAGTTAGAGTTGGAGAACCAAATTGTGTAGCTATTTAGTATTTTATTATTGTATGATTTGTGTGATTACTTGTTTACACACAGACAGAAAACGAATCGAGATGGGCCACAAGTTATTTGCTTGTATTGACTTGACAAACATTTCTCTAAAATGTGTGGCAGTCGGAGCTGGCAACCACTTTTTTATGAAAGCTTACAGAAACTACACGTTATACTTTTAGTATTTAGTAATGACACTGGCCACTTAAGTCAACGAATAAGGGTGATTAAATTTTAAATAATATTAATTACCTAGCAGTAAGATTTCGTTCAAAATATTAATCATGTATTAAATACATATATAATAATAAATGTAGTTTTAATGTATTAGGAATCAAGCTAGTATTATCAATTACAAGAATCAGTTATTTTCACATCACAGTTAGTGGTATAATGATGCATTTAAGGCTGTACCAAAATCTACATTCTACACTTAATTTAATCATTCACACTACTATTGGCCAAGAGTTTCAAAATCACAAACGTAAATTGCAATGATATATAACAGACTCAACAATCAATAATCATTTGTACGCAGAATTACACTTTCCGTGGTGACCTATTTCATACTTATCATGCTAGCATTTTCAGCCGTGTGTAAAAAGAACAATTTCGGTAATAATATTGTTACAGATCACGGAAGCCACCTAGGACCGCCTAGGACTTACTGTAGGTCATTGCGCCCGATCCAGCGCGGGTAACCGCCCTCGGGGCCAATCCATGTCTTCCAGGAAGTACTAGAATGGTAGATTATTCACCTGTAGGTAAATCGAGGCCCTTCCTTTGGAGTCGAGAAGTTCTAGATTGTTCTCCAGGATCAACATCACCAGTTCCAGAATCTTTTGGGCTTCTACCTTTGGGTCATATAAAGACACCCTTCGGCCGACCTGACAATCAGTCAATAGTCAGTATATGAAGAGTTAGTGACAGTCTGTGAAGAGTCAGTGTATGACCGAGTCAGCCCCAGTGAATGTGACAGAGACATTCAAGTGACAGTATACCGAGCAGTGTCGGACATTAGGTGATAAATAATATAAATTGTTGTAAATATTAGTAATTAATTTATGTGGCGAAATAGTGTCTAATTAATAATTTAAGTATGTAAATATTTTATAGTGCGATTTAGAATTTTTAAATAAAAGTAACGATCAGTAGCCATAAGTGGAATCGTCTTATTTATTTAGGACTCTGTTGGACCATAACATTACAGCGGCACGATTTAACTTGTTTAATTCAATCCATTTTAGTAGAGCTTTAAGTATTGATTCACTCTATCCAATCATAACTCACAAGTTTCATTAGAATGGGTTTCAATAGAAGATAACTGTCAGTTGATAGAACAGATCAATTGTACACATATCAACAAATTTAGTCACTAGACAATTCAAATTAATCGAACATTTATTTAGCTCCAGTTTATATAAAATTACATTTCATATTTTATCACATATCAGCTTGCGCTGTCCTTTCAAAGTTCACAGTAGAAGGATCAGTCAGCATATTTATGAACTACGTTAACCTTCGAACGATTTTATTTTAACACGTCAGTCCAGACCACAGAATCAACGTACACTGCAAACATGTCTTCTTCGTCACGATAGCAGATTGCTTGGGTGGCTCATCAATACAGTTCTAATTTAATAATATACTTCTTTTTACCTTTAAAATTATAAATATTTTAATATTTTTTTTAATGAAAAACATCTTAATCCCTTTAGTTATGTTTAAAAAACGTAATTAAATTTGAAATTTGAACGGTTTGTCTTCTAGTTGATTTAAAATCAGCTAGATTCGCCACTTCATAAGGCCACAAGTTCTATGTAGTGGTTAAAAAAGATTTTTTTTATTGTTTCCGTCTCAAGGAAAAATTATTTCACTAATTTTGATTATAAAATTGGGAAATAATTAACTCACCGAAAACTGATTGCACCACTTTAAGTCATTCACCTCATTCTGCATAACCAGCTGTTATACAAGTATGCACGTCTAGTTTAGTAAAAACAATAGAATGTACTTATAAACCTGTAATTGTTAGAAATTAATCTATTATTTGTCGGCACATTTAGCTTTAATTTGAGTTTTTACGCCCTTAAAACACTTCCTATTTTCTAAATTACGAAGGGCCCCTTATTCCAGGAAAACCTGCATTGTCTAATAAATGCTCATTTCAATCATCATTCATAGTTTTATACCTGTAACAAGCATCAAAGATCAGTCATTGAACCAGTTTAGTTCAGTGATGGATAAACGATGGTGGATTTATTTAGCAATTTGGCGATAGCGTTTCGTTGAACCCATTGAACCTCATTCATAGGTTTAATAGAAACATATATAATTAAACGTCTTATTCCTGCTAAATCGAAATTTGTTCCAAATATTTAAAAGGGAATACATATTTGAGAGAAAATATATCATCATAGAACTAGAGCTTGGCCAAAATAATTACTGTGTAATATTATATTTTATCATACAAATTAATTTAGTCGAGGGCTTCAATTACATGGAAACTATGTATTTATTAAGTGATATATTGGATATTATGTAACATTTTGCATTATAAATAATGTGGTTGCCAATTGAATTCAAAGTACTAATTAATAATGCTTTGGTAAAGGGCAGAACTAATTTATATGTCGTTAAGCTAAGTAATTAAATGTTCAAAATGGGGCATGTGCTATTAAATTTCTACGGACTTGGTGTTCCTTGCCTTGGCCCATATTGATGATTTTTGTATAATACAATTTTATGTGAATTAGAAAAATTTCCATTTTATAAATTTACTGTTTGCTGGCAAGGGACACGTAAGTTGTATTTTTGTAAACATAAATTTTCTATTTAAGTAAGTTGAAATATTATTCAAGATGGGTTTATCTTTTTCCAATTTATTTATAAAATGTATGAAATTGTTTACTTTAATTTATATATTTAAATTTAATTTAATTTATATTGCAAGTGTACATAACTTTTTCAAGTATCTTTAGACTAAGTAAAAAGACAAATTCATATGATGAAAAATATTCCTCAGCTATTTATTGGTTATAATTGCATGATACAAAATAATAATTACAAATAATTCATTGATCTTTGAATGAATACAGTTAAAAAATTATTTTCTTTGATGTTAACAAAAACATAATACATAATTAATTGTTTTAAAAGATCTTTTGGGCCCAAAATAAAATTGAAATTCACTAAACGTGAAATTCATCATATGATTTAATATTTTTTATTTAGTGAAAAATTTGTTGTTGTATTTCTTTACAACCACACCTTGATTATTTAAAATAATTAGTTTATGGATATAATAAAAAGGTGTGATATATTTTATGTATGTCGTAAAACTAAATAAAATTTAAGTTTGTATATTAAATCAACCAAGTAAATAAATTAAACAACTTAATCCATTTTTAATGCTTATGTGTAATAAATATTATTTAATCTAAGTCAATGTATGTACATAATGTAATAAAATGTCCAAATAATTAAAAAAAAAATAAGTCGTTTCGATGTATTTGTAAAAATACACTTTACTGTCAGTTATAATAAGCTTAATGAGTAGAGAATATTTTCACTTCGGAAATGATAAAATATGCTACATTTTATAAAATCAAGTACTTTGTTCCGTTGACATTTAAATAAAATCCGCTAATATAATCAGGATGTTTAATGAATACATCGAAAGTGTACGTTATACTTACAGAGTACTCGTTTGAAATATAAGAATGTCAGCTGGAAATGTAACCTTAGTAAGAGTTGTTCTGTAAAAAAGGCACAAAGTAGGGTCAAGAATACTCCCGGCCTTTGAGGCTCCATCTAGTGGACTTCAACAGACAGATGGAATGGCTTAACGTATTTACGGGTCTGTTTGTTCCGTCGATTCACGAAATACACTCATGTTTACGAGAGTATAATACCAAATAAATATTACTTCTGAACTGAATTAATATCATATACTTATAGCTGGATTAGTGTAGATAATACATTATTAGTTAGAGTTTTATTTACAGAGACATACTAAGAAAATACTTTCAAAATTTCAAATTTCGGATATTTAATTTTATAATTTGTGTATAAAATTTCAATTAGACATAACGGGAGAGTATTGAGAACATTAAATAAAATGTTAGCATTAAAACATATCAAAGTGTACACGCCATTTTTAGTGTTATCCCTTTTATGATGCAAGAAGGTATACAACATTCATAACAGATGATGAGAGTAAAACCCGTAATGGTAATAACACTTCTACATTAGGGTAATAAAGTAAACATTTGCAGTAAGTGTTTTAATTTATTAATTTAAGTCAAGATAAAGCAACTACCATTTGTATGCACCCTCCTGCGTGTGTTTCGTTTTTAATAGCTGTAATTAACTGATTGTAAATAGTTACGTTCGTAAATACCAACTAGCTATACTATTTAATAAAATGTTAACAAATTTAATATCGCTATTAAAATCAAGTAAACAAGTATAACCCCTTTATGTAGTTGGATGACACCATCCGTGTTGGATGACGTATACACCGTTATCTACCATCCCTCTGAGAGCCGATCAAGTATCCTATTTGTTTGTAACTGAGTTAAGGAAATTCATCTTAACTTGATAGATTATAATACGATTTTTTTCATTCAGGGACAGTAATATGAATTTAGTGTTTTGTCTGTAGTATGTTATTTTATAAGTTTCATGGACTGATTTGGGTCATGGGATTAGATACAAATTTGAGACAGTACAGATGAATAGTTGGTGTGAATTTCATGAAACATTGAACCGAAAAAGTTTAATAGGACAAATGTAATACCCTTACTCGTAATATACCATAAGCATCTAAAATATTCCATCTTCATTTCTGTTGGACTGGGGGACTACATTGTAGTCCACATAATTGAACTGTATATATTTGTCCCATAACGTGATTTACATAACATATTCTGGCTTTGACATTTCAATATTGATTTTGAGATATGTGGAAATCTATCTCTATAAGTGTTTTCGTACTTTCAATTTTACTAATTAAATTTTTGTTGTGTTTTTTACCATAGTCAAACAATCTATGATTGAGACATCCAATTTGCAAAGCCCTTCTCAGATAACTATAATTCTTATTCACTAAAGAATACTGAAAAGTTTAATTCATAATACTCAACTTTGCTAAGATTTTATGGTACATTTTAAGGTCATCAAAACTGCCGTAAAATTAGAAGTTTGCTCCTACGATTATCGGTGAATATTATAAATCATACAACCTTGTTCTGCACTGAGGTATCTTAACTGAAACTTGATGTTAGTATAAAGAGAAATACTAAGGGAATTTAAAGTCAACGATGAGGTGTTTGCAGGAAGTTACTGAAGGACCCTAGTTGAGAACAAAAACATTACAGACGTCATCGATCTTAGGCCTGGCAGGGGTAATCTTCCATAAATGTAGGGGCGCCAAAGTGTCTTCCTGTAGTACTTTGTTATTTCATTAAGGTCAATGATGAGGTGTTTGCAGTAAGTTACTGAAGGACCCTGGTTGACAACACGAATATTACAGACGTCATCTATCTTGGGCCCGTCAGGGGTAATCTTCCATAAATGTAGGGGCGCCAAAGTGTCTTCCTGTAGTACTTTGTTATTTCATTAAGGTCAATGATGAGGTGTTTGCAGTAAGTTACTGAAGGACCCTGGTTGACAACACGAATATTACAGACGTCATCTATCTTGGGCCCGTCAGGGGTAATCTTCCATAAATGTAGGGGCGCCAAAGTGTCCTCCTGTAGTACTTTGTTATTTCATTAAGGTCAATGATGAGGTGTTTGCAGTAAGTTACTGAAGGACCCTGGTTGACAACACGAATATTACAGACATCATCTATCTTGGGCCCGGCATGGGTAATCTTCCATAAATGTAGGGGCTGCCAAAGTGTCTTCCTGTAGTACTTTGTTATTTCATTAAGGTCAATGATGAGGTGTTTGCAGTAAGTTACTGAAGGACCCTGGTTGACAACACGAATATTACAGACATCATCTATCTTGGGCCCGGCATGTGTAATCTTCCATAAATGTAGGGGCGCCAAAGTGTCTTCCTGTAGTACTTTGTTATTTCATTAAGGTCAATGATGAGGTGTTTGCAGTAAGTTACCGAAGGACCCTGGTTGACAACACGAATATTACAGACATCATCTATCTTGGGCCCGGCATGTGTAATCTTCCATAAATGTAGGGGCGCCAAAGTGTCCTCCTGCAGTACTTTGTTATTTCATTAAGGTCAATGATGAGGTGTTTTCAGTAAGTTACTGAAGGACCCTAGTTCACAACACGAATATTACAGACATCATCTATCTTGGGCCCGGCATGGGTATTCTTCCATAAATGTAGGGGCGCCAAAGTGTCTTCCTGTAGTACTTTGTTATTTAATTAAGGTCAATGATGAGGTGTTTGCAGTAAGTTACTGAAGGGCCCTGGTTGACAACACGAATATTACAGACGTCATCTATCTTGGGCCCTGGCATGGGTAATCTTCCATAAATGTAGGGGCTGCCAAAGTGTCTTCCTGTTGTATTCTGTTATTTCATTAAGGTCAATGATGAGGTGTTTGCAGTAAGTTACTGAAGGACCCTGGTTGACAACACGAATATTACAGACGTCATCTATCTTGGGCCCGGCATGGGTAATCTTCCATAAATGTAGGGGCGCCAAAGTGTCTTCCTGTAGTACTTTGTTATTTCATTAAGGTCAATGATGAGGTGTTTGCAGTAAGTTACTGAAGGACCCTGGTTGACAACACGAATATTACAGACGTCATCTATCTTGGGCCCGGCATGGGTAATCTTCCATAAATGTAGGGGTGCCAAAGTGTCTTACTGTTGTATTCTGTTATTTCATTAAGGTTAATGATGAGGTGTTTGCAGTAAGTTACTGAAGGACCCTGGTTGACAACACGAATATTACAGACGTCATCTATCTTGGGCCCGTCAGGGGTAATCTTCCATAAATGTAGGGGCGCCAAAGTGTCTTCCTGTAGTACTTTGTTATTTAATTAAGGTCAATGATGAGGTGTTTGCAATAAGTTACCGAAGGACCCTGGTTGACAACACGAATATTACAGACGTCATCCATCTTGGGCCCGTCAGGGGTATTCTTCCATAAATGTAGGGGCGCCAAAGTGTCTTCCTGTAGTACTTTGTTATTTAATTAAGGTCAATGATGAGGTGTTTGCAGTAAGTTACCGAAAGACCCTGGTTGACAACACGAATATTACAGACGTAATCCATCTTGGGCCCGTCAGGGGTAATCTTCCATAAATGTAGGGGCGCCAAAGTGTCCTCCTGCAGTACTTTTTTATTTCATTAAGGTCAATGATGAGGTGTTTTCAGTAAGTTACTGAAGGACCCTGGTTGACAACACGAATATTACAGACATCATCTATCTTGGGCCCGGCATGGGTAATCTTCCATAAATGTAGGGGTGCCAAAGTGTCTTCCTGTAGTACTTTGTTATTTAATTAAGGTCAATGATGAGGTGTTTGCAGTAAGTTACTGAAGGACCCTGGTTGACAACACGAATATTACAGACGTCATCTATCTTGGGCCCGTCAGGGGTAATCTTCCATAAATGTAGGGATGCCAAAATGTCTTCCTGTTGTATTCTGTTATTTCATAAGGTTAATGATGAGGTGTTTGCAGTAAGTTACCGAAGGACCCTGGTTGACAACACGAATATTACAGACGTCATCCATCTTGGGCCCGTCAGGGGTAATCTTCCATAAATGTAGGGGCGCCAAAGTGTCTTCCTGTAGTACTTTGTTATTTAATTAAGGTCAATGATGAGGTGTTTGCAATAAGTTACCGAAGGACCCTGGTTGACAACACGAATATTACAGACGTCATCTATCTTGGGCCCGTCAGGGGTATTCTTCCATAAATGTAGGGGCGCCAAAGTGTCTTCCTGTAGTACTTTGTTATTTAATTAAGGTCAATGATGAGGTGTTTGCAGTAAGTTACTGAAGGACCCTGGTTGACAACACGAATATTACAGACGTCATCCATCTTGGGCCCGTCAGGGGTAATCTTCCATAAATGTAGGGGCGCCAAAGTGTCTTCCTGTAGTACTTTGTTATTTAATTAAGGTCAATGATGAGGTGTTTGCAGTAAGTTACCGAAGGATCCTGGTTGACAACACGAATATTACAGACGTCATCCATCTTGGGCCCGTCAGGGGTAATCTTCCATAAATGTAGGGGCGCCAAAGTGTCCTCCTGCAGTACTTTTTTATTTCATTAAGGTCAATGATGAGGTGTTTTCAGTAAGTTACTGAAGGACCCTGGTTGACAACACGAATATTACAGACGTCATCTATCTTGGGCCCGGCATGGGTAATCTTCCATAAATGTAGGGGCGCCAAAGTGTCTTCCTGTAGTACTTTGTTATTTAATTAAGGTCAATGATGAGGTGTTTGCAGTAAGTTACCGAAGGACCCTGGTTGACAACACGAATATTACAGACGTCATCTATCTTGGGCCTTGCATGGGTAATCTTCCATAAATGTAGGGGTGCCAAAATGTCTTCCTGTTGTATTCTGTTATTTCATTAAGGTCAATGATGAGGTGTTTGCAGTAAGTTACCGAAGGACCCTGGTTGACAACACGAATATTACAGACGTCATCTATCTTGGGCCCGTCAGGGGTAATCTTCCATAAATGTAGGGGCGCCAAAGTGTCTTATTGTTGTAATCTGTTATTTAATTAAGGTTAACGATGAGGTGTTTGCAGGAAGTTACTGAAGGACCCTGGTTGACAACACGAACATTACAGACGTCATCTATCTTGGGTCTGGCAGGAGTAATCTTCCAGAAATATAGGGGCGCCAAAGTGTCTTCCTGTAGTACTCTATCATTTTATTAAGGCCAACGATGTGGTGTTTGCAGTAAGTTACTGAAGAACCCTGGTTGACAACACGAATATTACAGACGTCATCTATCTTGGGCCCGGCATGGGTAATCTTCCATAAATGTAGGGGAGCCAAAGTGTCTTCCTGCAGTACTTTGTTATTTCATTAAGGTCAATGATGAGGTGTTTTCAGTAAGTTACTGAAGGACCCTGGTTGACAACACGAATATTACAGACATCATCTATCTTGGGCCTGGCAGGGGTAATCTTCCATAAATGTAGGGGTGCCAAAGTATTTTCCTTTAATATTTTATAATTCATTCTTAAATTTGCGTTTGTTTGTGTTTTATATAAAATACTTTTCAAAATAAATTACAGGGAACACTCAGATTGTTTTTAAAGATTATTTTTTGGGAGATTCCATATGAGGATATTTATGTTTATTATCTTATGTTAAAAATATACATTTTTTCACATTTGGTATTAGCTAAGTCAGTCCAAACATCCATTTTACAAGTGAATAATATATTATGTATTTTAATTCCATTTAAATACACTTTTTTCATTAGACTATTATTAGTAACATTTATTTAAACAGTTGCTTCGTTTTTCGAATAAGAAAATATACAATATTCAGTATTGATTTTTAACGCAGACACAGTGTTGCAAGATTCACTATTTCTCATAACATTTTTAGAGGTGGCATATTGATTTTTAATAATTTTTATAATTTTGAGAAATTTCAGGATGGTTATAGTAATTAAATTATTTGTAATGACAACATTGCCAAATTCCTCTCTTTTACTTTTACGTATTAGTTAATAAGAATTTTCTCTTTTAAAAACAGACATAGCACGTTTAATTTGTTTATATTCTACAACAGGTTTGTTACACATTTATATTTATTCTAAACACTTAATAATAAACACCTTAAACCAACTAAGGCGGATGTTTCACGCTTCAAAACACCCCAAATTCATTAACTGTCAATGACAATGATACTGCAGGTGATTTATACAATAACCAATTAACAAAATGATGGTGCGGAGAAAATTATACATAAATATTCAAAATACGCATGATTCAAAATTTACAAATGAATATTCCAAATTTAAGAAATCAAAAATACGTACCTATAACTAATTTTCGGCACAAAGTAAAACTGCAAAATTTAATTTAAATATTATCAACCAATTATTGTACTATTTTCATACTTTATTAACTTCCAAAATCTTTAACTTCACAAACAGTTAGGAATAGCCTTAAGTACACAAATACACACAAAGTATGTACACAAAAAAGACATACGTCTTAAGTGCTTCCGAAGAGTGGTACATCAGTTACTGTGAGAATCGTCCCTATGAATAGGATGTTGATATTATAGTAAGTTTTTTCTCTTATTTAAGTTATTTTTCATTTCAAACCCTATATACAGTATTTCTTTATTGATTGAACTTTTTTATTATTATCTACAGAAAATGTTCTAGTTTTTATTCTAGGACAATAAAATATTATCTCAACCAGAAATATTGATTTCTTTATGCTTTAGTAATGCTTTTATTTTTTTTTCTTGTACAATTTTATACTTGATTTTATTCTACTTCGCAGCTCATATTGTGTTCGTCCCCATGTCCTGGAACCATATCATGTATTCAGTATGTAATTATTATCCTGCCTCCATTATATTAACTACTCCTTGTCCATAACTAAAATATTTTCAGTTTCAATTTTTATTTTTTCTTGTTGGTACTTATGTCAAAAATTAGAAAGAATTTTTACAGCCCCACTCTCAAAAACGCCTACTATTTTTTTCTGTTTATTTACTGACTTGGAGCTCTTTCTAGAGAGCTTTAAGATGGTTGCTTTCTCTACTTAAAGCAACCCTTCTCGTCAAACAATTGACTTAAAGGTGTGCTTATTTTGCCTTTTATTGTGAATAAACTTCCTAGATATCTCTAAAGACCACATTAAGTGTATTGTTATTTTTGAATGTCTAAATTTCTTCTGCTGTTTTCTTTACCTTATGAAAGTAAAAGTATATCAGTACAAAATAAGTACTACATTTCAAATACAGTTTTAAATATCAATAATTATTTTTAAGCGTTTACAATAATCTAACGAAATTTATAATTTCGGGAATTTAACAAATTGTGTTTTTAAATATATACTAATAATTACTAAGTATATTTATGTTTTGTACTTCTATATACTTCTAATAGATGAACAATTAGTTACTAAAATATTATTAATTAGTTCTGTCTACTATTTTTGCTAATTAACAGTCATAACACGTCTTCGTCACTGGTGTTTTACAGCTACCTGTAAATTATGATAAGAATACTTAATATACACGCATACGTATTGTGTTATGAGGTAATCAGAAATACACTTCTCAGCTTCGTCACTCCTAATATCAAAGCAGTTCTTAGTATAAAGAAATCTGTTAATCTTGGGCTCGGTGGAGTTGGCGTGCTCGGGACTAATCAATCTTAAAGAAATATTCTCCAGAAGAGGCGTGTCATTTGCTTTGTCTGGACACTGACGAATTACACGAGAACTGGATTTACTCTTCGTCCATTTATATTGTCTGTCACTGTTCAATGTATCAAATGTACTCTTCCTGCAATATTATACCAAGAGTTACTAAACAAAACAATAGTTTCTATTTAAAAATTAAATTATTTAAATAATATTTATTGATATAAAGAAGAGCTAAGAACATATTTATTAGGTTTCAAAGATAAATTATGTTATATTATACATATAATTATGCAAGTAAGCTATATAAAGAAGTGAACGTGAAGCTCAAAGGCAAAATACCTTTGAACGAGTGGGGAACAGAAATAATGCAACTATATTCTATTATAGTGGCGCAGTTCTATAACCTAGGTACGTGGAGGCAAAGGGTTTACTATATTGTAGGCAATAGGATCTATTCTCGGTACTTTTAATACCAACATAGCGTCCGTCCAATGATTACCATTGGCTTGGACACTAATAGATAAGTCTGGGGTGTCCATGTTGGATGATAGTCTTGGTCCGGACTTCGTCTAAGAGAACTGAGTATTAGGCTTGTCAAATAGCTGAAAGTTAGACAAATACTACGTGGTTCGGAATTCAGGTATTGCTTTACATCCCTTAATTTATCTGTATTTTACATATGAATAAATGAGCCTTTCTAAGGAACGATCAACCTTAGTTAGTAACAATAACTACAATCATACTTAACTCTTGTATACCTGATTCGGATTTAAGTTATTTTTTTTTATTTAAATCATAAAATTGTATTTAAAAAATATATTTGTATCCTTAGATAGTTATAGATTGATTGATTTAAGGAACTTCAAATAGTTAAAATTCGTAAATAATAAAAATAGCCCAAATATTCCTGTTAGAAAATATACAACAATAGTATAAAAGTAGATAAAATCATGATACTAGATAAGTACGTATATAAATCATTGTAAAATATGGGATTAGAAGTGCATTATTTATATGAACCAAGATCCGTAAAAACATCAAATACAAATTTCAATATTGCATACCTCAGTGTGTTCATATGAGAGCCCTCGGGCACCAGAAATACGTGGTGACGTCCTTTGATACAGTCGTGTTTTAATTAGTTTTTTTTTTTTTTAGGGTAGCTAACATGAACCGAACTAGTGGCGTAGTGCTGTAACCCAGCAACTTGAGGACAAAGTGTTGAGGAGGTTCTATGATCCGTCCTCTTAATACCGACACGGCGTCCACTTAATGTTTGCCATCTAGGTAGAAACAACTGGAGACGTCTAGGGAGTCCATGTTGAGTGGTAGTCAAAGTTCGGATGTTTTATATGGAAGAGACAGAGTGTCAAGCTTGTCAGTCAGCTGAAAATCAGACCAACACTATGTCGTTCTAATTCCACGTAAAGCTGTAGGTCCCTTAGTTGCCCTTCTTCCTGGGGAACAGTCGATGTTAGTTAGTATCAGGTATATGTCTGATGACTACACTCATCACCCTCATTCACCCCTCATAATATCCCATATCTCTCATAATGAATCCTGGCTAAAAAAAAATTGATACAATGCTATAATGTGAGTTGGTGTATTAATTGAACCCTAAATAAAGTTTCCCGAAATGACCAAATATGACTTATCTAGAGAGCATTTTAAATTTATTACATCAGAAGTAACGGTTATTTTTAAGCTTTACATACCTTCATTTGAAAATAGTTTCAGTATGAAACTGAAAAACTCATATGAATTTTTTTTAATAGGTATTGCACGTATATGGGTGCTTGGGGAGAGTCATCACCATTTCATGTATGTGGATGGGTGGGAGGGTCATCACTACTGCTCGTTTATGGGAGGTTGGGAGAGTCATCACCATTGCATGTATGTGGATGAGTGGGAGAGTCATCACTACCGCTCGTTTATAGGAGGGTAGGAGAGTCATCACCATTATATGTATGTGGATGAGTGGGAGAGTCATCACTACCGATCATTTATAGAAGGGTAGGAGAGTCATGACCATTGCATGTATGTGGATGGGTGAGAGGGTCCTCAATACTGCTCGTTTATAGGAGGGTAGGAGAGTCATCACCATTGCATCTATGTGGATGGGTGAGAGGGTCATCACTACCGCTCGTTTATAGGAGGGTAGGAGAGTCATCACCATTGCATGTATGTGGATGGGTAGGAGGGTCATCACTACTGCTCGTTTATGGTAGGGTGGGAGAGTCATCACCATTGCATGTATGTGGTTGGATGGGAGGGTCATCACTACTGCACGTTTATGGTTGGGTGGAAGTTTTGTTATCCATGCATGTGTATGAGTGTGTGTGGGTTAGTTATTTGTAGTTAGTATTCTACAGTATATAGAAGTAATATAATTTTGTGTTCATCTTAATTTTTTTTAACTTTTAAAAATTCACTATAACCTTATGGGGTTAATTGTACTTTATACTCCTAACCTCTCTCTGTTATAGTATAGGCATTTTTCACCTCGTTTTTGTTTAGTTTTTATTTTTTTCTATACAAAATATTTTTCACCAGTTTACATGACTTGTAGATAGGCCAATGGACAATTTAATTAATCGATAGAGGCACCAATTATGGGCACATTTTCAATGAATAATGGATATAACAGACCCAACTTGTTCCAGTTCTATTTCCTATCACCCACAAACCGACTTCCCGTATCATACACAACAGTTTGTAGTAACGTTGATAAAATTAAAG
Organism: Stictocephala bisonia; assembly: GCA_035578905.1. Classification (NCBI taxonomy): domain Eukaryota; kingdom Metazoa; phylum Arthropoda; class Insecta; order Hemiptera; family Membracidae; genus Stictocephala; species Stictocephala bisonia. Next base: position 43,170 of record JAQJVL010002129.1, read on the forward strand.
TGGTAAAGTAAGCATTAAAATAAGCGATCAGGAATAAAAAAAACCATTTTAGTTTGATTTCCCTGGTGTGGGTTTATTTTATTGGTTTTTGCCAATACAGGATGTCCTGTCTCTCTCCCCTTCCTCTGCGATAATGTGACCATGTGATATATTATCCCCCCGGACACCTTCCATAAATAGATAACATTTGGCCCGCTTGTAATTTCATTGTCCATAGTATTTGTGTATCTTTATAGCGGGAGGTAAAGGTCCTGGTTGATCAGCCTTTTTGTATTATTACTGTATATACAAACGTGTTTTAGGTCACTTACCAGATCCTACTTCAGTATTATTCACTCTTACTGTGAAGTTTGATACTTTTCTCATACATATAAATGTTGAGAAACAATAAGAAACAGCTTATACCCTAAATATTCCTATGTGGCATGTGCTTAAGTATTAAGTAGTTCGTATTTAATTAATTGCTGCTGTAATATTGGTTCTGTGCTTTGCCACTACAGCCATCTAAATACCACAATGTGTTATTTCATTAGGTAACCAAAGAGTATATGACTGGAAAAAATGAATGAAATTTCATCACAAGTGGTCTTTCTGCGAAATGTAAGCATGGATAATAGAAAAAGAATATATAAGAGGACTAGAAGCAATGGAAATGTGGATAAGGCGAGAATGAATGTAGTAAGATAGGAATGAATAAAAATATAGGTTATAAGAACACATTAACCTTTCCACCACCAATCCTTTTTGTGTTTTTCACGACCGGTTTTCACTTCATCTCCAGGAGGAAACAATAAGTAGCTTATAAACTAAACTAAAATTAAATGGCATAACCTAAAACATGATATAATCTATCCTGAACTTCTTACTCACTGTTGAAATTTGAACTGAATTGACAGTTGGAGTTGTTGGTTTGCCAGTTTTATTTTGATTATTTTGGTTGGAGTTCTTCTTTTTCGTTTTTACATTAGTCTACGTATGACGGTGTCGAAAATGTAATTGTTCTGAAAATACAACGTATTGTTCATTTAATGCAAAGGAATAATTTTGCTTCATGCATTTGTAAATTTCAATTGTTTAATTTCGTTTATGTTGTACCTTTCCTCCATATGTTCAGAATTTCTAAGTTCTTTTCTATGTTTGTTATTTCATGGCCGGTTTCAACGAGGTGGTCTGCAATTTTCGATTTGTGGGTGTTATTAGGTATATGTTCATATAAACCACCTGTTCATATAATAACTACAAATAAAAATTACAAATATACCACCTCATAGACACTGGTCACGAAATAAAAAACATACAAGAACTTAGACATTTTTAACATTTACAGAAAAGGTAGGACAATTAACGTTATTGAACAAAACAAAATTTACAAATCCATGAAGCAAACCCCATCCTTTGCATTTAATTAACAATACTTTGTATTTGCAGAGTAATTACATTTTATACACCGTCATACATAATGTAAAAACGAAAAAGAACTCCAACCAAAATAATCCAAATAAACCCGGCAAACCAACAACAACTCCAAACGTCAATTTAGTTTAAATTTCAATTGTGAGGAAGTAGTCTAGGATACATTAGGTCACGTTTTATGTTACGAAATGTTATGTTTAAGTTTAATGTTAGTATAGATAAACTTTTAGTTCCAACTGAAGATGAAGTGAAAACTTCGAAACCGGTCGTTTAAAACGCAAATTTGGAAGTAACAGCAACTCCAAATGTCAATTCAATTTCAACAGTGAAGTAGTAGTCTAGAATAGATTAGGACACGTTTTATTTCACGAAATATTATGTTAATGTTATGTTTAATGTTAGTATAGATGAACTTTTAGTTCCAACTGAAGATGAAGTGAAAACTTCGAGACCGGTCGTGTAAAACACAAAAAGGATTTATTTGGTGGAACAAATAAAGAGGTAATTTTTGAATCCTATACCTCAAAAATTCTATAAAAATCCAATATAACATGGATGGATAGGAAGGAAGTCTGAATATTGAAGCAGTGCTTAAAATTTTAAGAAAATGGAGAGAAGAAGAAGGAAGAATATGCCTATTGGTAGATGATAAAGAATGCAAGAGTATACAGTGACACAAAGGAGGTGGTGTAGGACAGAGGAACATGGAAAAACACATCAGGTGGTAATTTAAATATGTTATAATTTTTATGTACTATACATATACTCTCTTGTGACATTGTCGATGTATTGTTGCCTTACCAATCAATATATTAAGCTGAGAGCAGTAAAATGTGTGAATGTTTTACGTACTCCGTGGATATGATTGAAATGAATAAAGTATTTACTATATAAACCTTCATAAATTATGAATTTCAAAATTAGTTCAAACGAATGACACTGGTTGAACAATTTAACTGTCAGGAAGGAAAACATCACCGTTATTAAATATTGTTAATGTAAAATGGCATTGCATTTACATACATATTAAACTATGTCGCAGACCTTATTATTGGAAATAATTTATTACATTTTTAAATGAACCATAGAAACCCCTGAGAACAATTACTCGTATCTACTCACCTGGAATATTATTCTGACTGGAACATGTCAGTCCTTATAAAACAATCAATTACATATCCAGCCACTCGGGAATGTTATTCCAATTGGTTCCGACTCTAAAATATAGTTTTATTTGTTCCATCAGTATTTTTACTGATTACGTCAGTCCTAATTCGATAAAATTGTTAGTATCATTTAATTATGTTTATATTGAGTTTACAATACATAAATCAGCAAAGCTATGACAACTTATTACTTAATGATTGTGGACATTTTAGTGTTATTTTTGTCAATTTTCTTTAGAAGTTTTAATGAGCCAACTTCTTACATTGAGCTCTGACTGTACAGTCTTACATTCAAGAGGGAACGTTAACTGATTTCCTGCAAGAATAAAAAGAATGTAAAATCTCTACAACGTATTATGGTGTTGAATAATACAATCCAAAGTTTTAAACAATCTATGTGAATAACATGATCACATTAAAGGCTAAACAAAGAGCAGTCTACAAACTCAACTAACTTCAAGTCAAGCAAAAAACAACCCAGCTCAAAAGAGAAGTTGAGAACAAAGAAAGTTTTACTACAAAAGTAATGAAAACATCTTGGCAGAAAACAGGTGATTTGTGTTTAATTTATGAAATATTGTTCATACAAATGAAAAAGTTACATTATTACTATTTAATCGACACAGTTAATTTATGTCCGTAAATTTTTTAATTTATGTCCGTATTCATTTATATTTCAAATTGAATGTATATAGTTAATTAAAATAGGGACCTAATGTTTTTTTTTTTTTTTTTTTTTTTTTTTACATGCAGCCTCTTATTTATTTATCTATTCCTTGATGTTAATGTTTCTAATTGCTGAATATGACTTGTGAATTATCTTTTATTGTTATTATCTTAATTATTATTCTTTAACATGTAAATTAGTATATTAAGTATTATTTATTAAATGACAATTTCACCTGTTTATATAACCATTGTAAACGTTATGTGACAATAAAGATATTGATAGTGAATGTTGGTGTAGTATTGATTACATTAACGAAACGTTATCAGGGTTACTTAATTAACATTGTTAATTTATGTAATTATGATAATTTATATTATGAACCTATTACATTGTTAATATTAGATAGCGTGTAATGTTTCAGTATAGATTATCATCAGTCAAATAAAATGTTCGTAAGAAACAGAAAAAAATTAAATATAAAATTTACAACTGAGATAAGCTATTGATATCAAACGTTTTTCATAGTGGTGTTATTATTCCTGAAAAACTTTAACAACACCTCTACCATATCGGACCAAAATCGGTTACCTAACAACTATTAGTCTCTCCTAATATATGCAACATATAATATACGGAAGTACCTTCAATATGTTATATCTAAAAACTCTTTGTAAACTCTACAAAACGTTATGAGACTGATGAATTTAGTTACTCAACAATCGGTCAGAGGTATGCAATTGTTAGAGAAGGAGAGTTGAGCTAAGTCACGTAGTGTGAGACTGATGAATTGAGTTACTCAACAATGGGTCAGAGGTAAGTAATTGTTAGAGAAAGAGTTTAGCCAAGTCACGTAGTGTGAGACTGATGAATTGAGTTACTTAACAATCGGTCAGAAGTAAGTAATTGTTAGAGAAAGATTTTAGCCAAGTCACGTAGTGTGAGACTGATGAATTGAGTTACTCAACAATCGGTCAGAAGTAAGTAATTGTTAGAGAAAGATTTTAGCCAAGTCACGTAGTGTGAGACTGATGAATTAAGTTACTCAACAATCGGTCAGAAGTAAGTAATTGTTAGAGAAAGATTTTAGCCAAGTCACGTAGTGTGAGACTGATGAATTGAGTTACTTAACAATCGGTCAAACGTAATTGATTGATGGTGAAAGTGTTGGGCCAAGTGACGTTGTCTGAGACTGCACTGAGTTACTCAACAAGCGGTCAAATGTAATTGATTGATGGTGAAATGTTAGCCCAAGTCACATAGTCTGAGACTACATTGAGTTACTCAACAATCGGTCAGAGGTAAGTAATTGATGGAGGAAAAGTTGGCCAAGTCCTGTAGTGTAAGACTGCATTGAGTTACTCAACAATCGGCCAAACGTAATTGATTGATAGCGAAAGTGTTGGGCCAAGTCACGTGGTCTTAGACTACATTAAATTACTCAACAATCGGTCAAATGTAATTGATTGATGGTGAAAGTGTTGGGCCAAGTCTCGTGGTCTAAGACTACATTGAGTTACTCAACAATCCGTCAAATGTAATTAATTGATGGTGAAAGTGCTGGGCCAAGTTACGTGGTCTGAGACTGCATTGAGTTACTCAACAATTGGTCAAATGTAATTGATTGATGGTGAAAGTGTTGGGACAGACATCAGGAACACTTCTTTACCATTAAGGCATATCTAATCTCATATTATCCAAGAATACCGACCATGCATGTACGGTGGTATTCTTTAAAATTCGTGAGATCTTTCTCATTAAATAGCGTTCATTTATACCATACATTGCCTTAGACGGTCGTTATGGTTCCCTTCATTTTAAAAATATTAAAAGGTACTCTAAAAAAAATATCAAAATTGTAAATACAACCTAAAACAAGTAGACGATATTAGTTCCTATGGTTTCTCCTGTTAATCTTCCTAACAACATTATAAGATACTGCAACGGACTCAACTGTTTGAATATTAAATAAATTAATAGAAAATGTATTCATAATAATTTTTCTTTATGTTGATATATTTTACTGTAGAGAGATGTACATTACTAGTTTGAATCTCAAAGAAACGTTTAAATTAGTTTTCAAATACCTATCAAAACTATATTCCTAGAGGTACAAACAAAATAAAACTTGTAAATTGATTTCTTCGTAAAGTAAAATGCGTTAGTTGTTGTTAATTCATCCTATTTATATGTAACACTACTGTAAAAAATAAACATTTGTTGAAATAATTAATACTTTCTTTCTGTACCTAAAATGTATTTACTTTAAACCTACATTTTACTACCTTTTATTTTTTTTATCTAAAAAATATAACATATTTATGGCCCCTCTGTATACATCTTACATATAATAGAAGTAACATCTTGCCACAATTTTCTAGGTAATGATTGTGTTTTATAAATGTATAAATTCAGTAAATATCAAATAAAAAGTAAATAAAGAAGTGATCTGACCAATGTTTTTAGTTCAGAGAAATATATTTTTAATCTGAAGCACTATTAAATCACAAAAATAATAAAATAATGTGAAGTTTAAATTATAACCGACCTAACTACCCATGCATGTACGGTGATGTCAGATAGGTAGAAATATCTTTATTTGTAAGATGTTTACACAAAGGCGAAGTTAGGGCCTAATGGACCTTTCTGACACTTAACCTTAAGTACAAAAAAATGCAATAAAGAGGTTGACCAACCCTACACGACGGTGGTGTTGATCCTACCACCCAAACATGTACGGTGATGTTGACTCATCTTACACGAGGGTGAAGTTGACCCTACCACCCATATATGTACGGTAATGTTGACCCACCCTGCACGACAGTGTTGTTGACCCTACCACCCATATATGTACGGTAATGTTGACCCACCCTACACGACAGTGTTGTTGACCCTACCACCCATATATGTACGGTAATGTTGACCCACCCTACACGACAGTGTTGTTGACCCTACCACCCATATATGTACGGTAATGTTGACCCACCCTACACGACAGTGTTGTTGACCATTCCACCCATACATGTACGGTAATGTTGACCAACCCAACACGACGATGGTGTGGACCCTACGACACATACATGTTCGGTGATTTTGCCCACCTACACGATGGTGGTGTTGACCCTACCACCCATACATGTACGGTAATGTTGACCAACCCTACATGACGATAGTGATGACCCTACCACCCATATATGTACGGTAATGTTGACCCACCCTGCACGACAGTGTTGTTGACCCTACCACCCATATATGTACGGTAATGTTGACCCACCCTACACGACAGTGTTGTTGACCCTACCACCCATATATGTACGGTAATGTTGACCCACCCTACACGACAGTGTTGTTGACCCTACCACCCATATATGTACGGTAATGTTGACCCACCCTACACGACAGTGTTGTTGACCCTTCCACCCATACATGTACGGTAATGTTGACCAACCCAACACGACGATGGTGTGGACCCTACCACACATACATGTTCGGTGATTTTGCCCACCTACACGATGGTGGTGTTGACCCTACCACCCATACATGTACGGTAATGTTGACCAACCCTACATGACGATAGTGATGACCCTACCACCCATATATGTACGGTAATGTTGACCAACCCTACACGACAGTGTTGTTGACCCTTCTACCCATACATGTACGGTAATGTTGACCAACCCTACACGACGATAGTGTTGACCCTACCACCCATATATGTACGGTAATGTTGACCAATCCTACACGACAGTGTTGTTGACCCTTCTACCCATACAAATGACAATATCTTCCAAAAACGTCAAAGGAACTGAAATAATCGATTAAAACTTCACCTAAATATACTAAGAACAGTAACTTATGTGTATAGGTGGGTGGTAGGGTCAACACCATCGTCGTGTAGGGTGGGTCAACATCACCGTACATGTATAGGTGGTAGGGTCAACACCACCGTCGAGTAGGGTTGGTCAACATTACCGTACATGTATGGGTGGTACAGTCAACACCATCGTCGTTTAGGGTGGGTCAACATCACCGTACATGTATAGGTGGTATGGTCAATACCACGGTCGTGAAGGGTTGGTCAACATTACCGTACATGTATGGGTGGTAGGTTCAACACCAGCGTCGTGTAGGGTGGGTTAACATCACCGTACATGTATGGGTGGTAGGGTCAACACTATCGTCGTGTAGGGTTGATCAACATTACCATACTTGTATGGGTGGTAGGGTCAACACTATCGTCGTGTAGAGTTGGTCAACATTACCGTACATGTATGGTATGGGTGGTAGGGTCAACACCACCGTCGTGTAGGTGGGTCAACATCACCGTACATGTATGTGTGGTAGGGTCCACACCATCGTCGTGTTGGGTTGGTCAACATTTTATTTATTTATTTTTATTTATTTATTCCTAAGACGCCGATCGTCAAGATATGGGCGAATATGGATTTCGAATGAGTGTGATGAGTGTATATGAGCGAATGTAGTCATTGTTACAAACTAAGGCCGACTACTCCTTAGAAAGTGTCATTAATTAATAGCCCAATGACAAATGAACAGCCGGTGGTTATCAGCTGATCCTTCTCAAAATGTATTGACTCTGATTGGGATCGAACTGAGAACCATTAGCACATGAAGCTGGGATTGAACCTACTACGCTACCGACCAATACGGCCACATGAGTGTTCAATACTACGCTTTAAAAGGGATGACTACCGTTTGAGCAAGTAATGTGACCTACCTTTGTGTATAATCATTATTTTATCTGCCTACCACCTCTTTTTGTCTTGTATGATCAACTCTCCCCAAATAGTGTGACAACAGACATTTTCTCGCTCATACTCCACTTAACTCTTTATTATAAATCATCTGTTCAGTATACTTATTATTACTATTTTTCTGTTTCTATCTATATCCTGTATTCTTTTAAACCTTTTATAAATGGACATTATATATTTTGATAGTTTAAAGATTTTCGTATTAACTTATTCTACATCCAAAACAAAAAAAGAATTCTCCACAACAAGTAAACGTAATATTTCTATACTCCTTCTAATAACTAAAAAATTATTATCCAGGAGATAAACGGTTCCATTTCTATGCATCATCGATTACTATACTTCAAACTAGTGGAAGGGTGTGATGTTAACAGTCTTGCCATATTTCCTTGGTGATAACACTGACATCCGCCAGAGCTCAGCACACTCACTCCGTGACTGGAATACTCTCATGGGTTCTGTAAACAAAGGGGGGAGGGGGTTGAATAAAAGTTCCGCATTCTCATTAAGAACTTTTGAATGTAAAATTTTAAAATATTTCACTATAGCAAAAGTCATTAAATTGACAATTAAATGTATGTCAGTGATTTATTAATATTTTTACAAGTGATCATCAACATAACTACAAAGATTTTATTGGTAATTTTTCACCTAAAAGTAGTACTTTTCTTTACTATTAATTAAAAATTATGAACTAAAAAAATTAATGTTAACAATGCATACTTAAAAAATGTACCGGGAAAGAAATTTGTATTCCCAAAATGCTTACTACTATACTCACTTTATTTCCTAAAAGTATGATAATTGTACAAATTAAAAGTGAGAATATACACAGCAGACATAGAAGGAAAACATTAATTGGATTCTAAGTTAATTGACTTTAGCGATATTACTAACCGGCTACAAATATACATATAAAACAATATCTACAGTATTCTTCCATTTCGAAATTTAAGTCTAAATTGGTAAAATACATTTGAGTTTCATGTTTTGGGCACTGAATACCAATCGTATAGTGAGGAACTTGAAATAAAGTACTGTAGATAATAATAAATTTTATATATTATACATTTTATCCCAGTATAGATTACTGTATGATATAAACTTGAAACATCTCAAAAATATATCGAAATGATAAATAGATTTACCTGATATATTAGCCCCGGTAATAAACCCTAATCGTTGTAATGTTTAATAAGGAAACACTTTTTTATACCTACTTATTAATTTTTTAAATATTATGTTCCAGTGTTCATTTTCATATTTAATGATTACCTTAAAATAAACATTTCGTGCCTGTTTTTATTAATAGGAGCACAAAAAATACGTAATCTAAAAACAGTGTGTAGCATATGCGATAATAATAAACTGAGGGACTGTGCAACATCAGAGTCACCATGTAAACGTTACAGAACCAACTAAAAACAAAAAATGTTCGTTACAAAATCGTTACGATCAATAGCAAACACATATTACTCGACCTTATAGTATATGTACGTTGTTTACTGAAAGGAACAATTTCCCAACTTTAAATTTTAAACTAAACTAAAATCATATTTGAAAGAGTTTGAATCATTTTTCTTTATATTTACGGATTATTCTTCAGCTCAGTCACATCACACTAGTTTGTCTTGAATTGTGTATTTATCATGCAGTCGTATGTGTGTGTCTACCCATTTCTGTTACTTTCACATCACACTAGTTCGTCTTAAATTGTGTATTTATCATGCAGTGCTGCGTGTATCTACTCATTTCTTTCTGTTACTTAGACATCACACTAGTTTGTCTTGAAGTGTGTATTTATCATGCAGTGTTATGTGCGTCTACTCATTTCTTTCTGTTACTTAGACATCACACTAGTTTGTCTTGAATTGTGTATTTATCATGCAGTGCTATGTGCATTTACTCTTCTTTCTGTTACTATCACATTAGTTTTTCTTGAATTGTGTTTTTATCATGCAGTGCTGTGTGCATCTACTCATTTCTTTCTGTTACTTACACATCACACTAGTTTTTCTTGAATTGTGTTTGTATCATGCAGTGCTGTGCGCATCTACTCATTTCTTTCTGTTACTTACACATCACACTAGTTTGTCTTGAATTGTGTGTTTATCATGCAGTGCCATGTGCATCTACTCATTTCTTTCTGTTACTATCACATTAGGGGAGCGGGAAAGGCCTATACCGACAATGTTAATTTTAATAACTTTAGGTACACTTATTATAAAAACTATTATAGTTACAACCTTCAAACTTTCAGGGCATATTTTTACAATTTCTATCAACAAATAGACCCATTTTCAAACAGTTTTACAAAAACATTCAGAGATATAAATTTTATTTTAAACATACTTTTTTTTTAATTTTGATGTGAATTTTATTTTTTTTTAATGTTATTACATGAGTTACAATTACCAAATTGGGTCTGCTTATTAAAGCCTACTAACATAATGTATGTAAAAATTTTCAACTCTCTAGGCCAATTATTTTTTGAGAAAATTGTACCTTTGTGTTATGAAAACCCAACTTTCGGAAAATTGCGAACAAATATGACAAATACAACATACCTAAGTTAAAAGCGCCCTGGTCCATACTGAGGGTCATCAGCCTCACTTTTGTCTTCTTCCATGAGTCTCTTCCTCCTTCTTGCTTCTTTGGTCATTTCTTCCGCAGATTTATTTGCTTTTTTTAGTCGTAAAACATCAATATTGCGCAGGGCACTTACGGATTGTTCAGACAAACTTAGGCTTAACTTCCTATAAATTTCTATCTTACTGCTTTGTCCATCATTGAAGCACAAAAAAGCATCATATATACCTATTTTCAAAGTTTCCAACCTTACAAACACTTGTTTTGGTACTTTCAGCCATACCATATGGTTAAAACTTTCATTCGGATTTTGGGTATGGCCGTGAACACACTTTTTCAGAAGATCATTGTCTGTCAGAGCTCTGTATATGTTTTTGACTTTTAATATCACATCATAGGCTATTTTTATAGTTACCAGTTTCTGTAGCTGAAAAGCTCTGATAGTTGTCAAATGACAGTTTTCTCCCTGAAGAGCTTTTAGGCCTATCATAATTATTCTGTTCAGGAGTTGTTACATTTTCTTGGCTAGGCCTAGTATCAGATTGTAAGTTTGTTTTACTATTCCTTTTCATATACTGATTCCCTACATGATGCTTTCTCTTAGTTTTATAACTTACTTTTTGCCTAGGCATTACAACAATATTAAAAACTAAACAATAAAAGAAAAACACTTAGCTAACAATAAATAATAACACTCAGCACAAAATATAACCTTAGTAATGAAATTAGTAACTATGGTGTTTAGGTTGTTTATTTACAAACAGAACACTAGAACAACAGACTGCTGTTCATTCAGTTGTCTCTGAGCCAGAGTAGCCAACTGTAGAAAGATTATTACTCAACTGAATTTATAGGAAAGCATATCTGCATACTATAGCCAGTGATGTGTTGCGCCAGCTGATTGAACCCCGGTACTTAATATTTTTAATTAATTATTAAAAATGTTTCTAGGCATCGTACAGCAATACCTTTTATATTTTTGTGCAGGGAAAAGGTCAAATTTAAATATAAAAAAATAAAATAAAATTATAAAATTTTTTTTTACCTTTCCTGCTCCCCTTAGTTTTTCTTGAATTGTGTTTTTATCATGCAGTCCTATGTGCATCTACTCATTTCTTCTGTTACTTACACATAACACTAGTTTGTCTGGAATTGTGTATTTATCATGGCAGTGCTATGTACGTTTTCTCATTTCTTTCTGTTACTTTCAACCTCTAATTTCATTTCATTTTAGTGTATTGTACAGATCAAAAAGTAAATAAATATATATTTTAGAAGAGATGATGAATGCTACAATACTTTCTTGTTTTAATTAAATTGCAGTGTCATTTCCGTTCGTATGTACAAACTTAATTGTTTACAGTTTCCAACTAATAACACGTTAATGGTTTTCATAAACTACACAACTAAAATAAATATGGGCACAGTGACTTCCGTTAAAGTTTAACTAATACGGCGTTGCCCGTTTTATGGTAATGTTCATCCCCTGGGAGTGGAAAGTCATCCCTCGTTGTCATTGAACTAACTGCATTCTCATTAACTAACTCACCACAGAGCTTCAGTTTAACTTCTGCAGCTGCTCCAGTCATCGTAGACAGTAGGTATAAACACTATTTATAAGTAACTATCAAACACATTAAATGTAATCTGAGGTACTAGTTGTGCTGGAAGGCAATCGTCAATCGTACCTGAACAAATAAACGTGACGCTACAATAACAAACACGAATTATCGTGCCCCAAATTTCTGTTCGTGATGGAGGACACAGAGAAGCTTCAGTTTTCAATTATCTGATAAGTGCCATACGTCAAAACAATCCCATACATTCTCTGACGTATCAGCACACTCTTGTCATTCGGGTTTTTTTCATTACAAAATGGGATAACTCCATATTGTATTCAAACAACATTTTTATCCTTGTCATCGATTTATTTGAATGATTGAATCAGCTTGGACTGAAATAATATTTCTGCTTGTATTATTTGTAAATTGTTCATTGAAACACATTTATATTAGTAGCCTACTATTACAAAAATAGTTAATTCTTGACTCAATTTTATATTGAGGATATACTTATTAGTTTTGATTATACAAATATTTCAACTACATACTCAGTAATGTATACTTTTTTAAATTTTTAATGGTATAAGTGAAATGGTCTAAATAGGTTTAAGGAGAAGCCATAAAAATAGAGATTTGCAATGCAGCATGATAGAACAATAAAAGTTATTTAGGACAATGTGTGAAATGAATAAATAAAGTCCTGGTTTATCATTAGTTTAAGAATCAAATTATAATTTTACGATAGATAAGAAAAGAGGTCAAATAATTATTTTAATAATAATTACTTAGGAAGGGTTTCGTTTAGTTATCATTCATAAAATCATGACAGTAATTAATGAAAATTTAGAGATCTTAAGGACAATACCTAATTTAAGGATTAATTATAAGAGAAGCTAATTAAATTTACACGCACTAAGCAATGCCAACTTTCAAAGCGTTTTAACTGTGTGATTAGAATACTCGTCTGAATTTTTGGAAATTTAAAACGTTTGAAAATGGAAGATTTTTTTTCTTTTTCAATCATGCTAATTCTACTAAGCAAAATTCTAAAACAAATGAGGGATTTTTTTTTTTTTTTTTTTTTTTTTTTTTGCGGATGAGTATTAATATTCATCTGTACATTGCTGATAGTTGAAATTATGTATAATTGTGTCTGTTATTGGGCTTTTTTCTTTTACATTATCACTCCTCGAATATTGGTTGTAACCTATTAAGAATCATAACTAAAGCAAGAATGTTATTTTGACTAACAGATTATAGTTTTTGTCAAAGTGTGCATTCTTACTCTGAAACTAAATTTGTTCCCCCAAGCCCCCGAATCTAGTACATCAATCCTTTACTCGAATATGTTTCTGCATTCCATTCACAAAATTAAGTGAACCAAAGTAATATAATTTTAAGTTACATTGGGGATTTGATAAAGTGAAAAGAGCAGTTTAGATAGTTTCTATTTTCTCGCATAAATTCTGCACACAGTTAAAGATATTTTCGTAAACTTGATAATCTAAGGTGGACTTAAAGTGACTTAAGGTGAACAGACATTACCACCTTTAAATAGCATATAGCTATAATTGATGTATAGTTGGATTTCGATTTAAATGTAGAGATGGATCCGAGTTCTTTAAATATTGAATTCTAGTTTGGATTTAAATAATTTATGACAAAAATTTACCCATATCCATTTTTTATTTATAGTGTATGGTTCGTTTTCAGAAAACATTAATTATTATTAAAGAAAAAAGTAGTATATTTAGAACGAGTTAAAAAGTCATGTTAATATTGTTATTAGCAATAATAAAGTGCCTCTTGTCACAACGCTGAATCCAATACATCGCCGAAGTGGTGAGCTATGTGGTGTGGTACAGATAATTGTACTCATATCACTCCCAAGACGGTGGTGTTTATATTTGACACGCCGTAGTGGTAGCTGTGTGGTGTGGTAGAGATAATTGTACTCATATCACTCCCAAGACGGATGGTGTTTACATTGGACTCACCGTATTGGTAGCTGTGGTGTGGTAGAGATAATTGTATTCATATCACTCCCAAGACGGTGGTGTTTATATTTGACACGCCGTAGTGGTAGCTGTGTGGTGTGGTAGAGATAATTGTACTCATATCACTCCCAAAACGGTGGTGTTTATATTTGACACGCCGTAGTGGTAGCTGTGTGGTGTGGTAGAGATAATTGTACTCATATCACTCCCAAGACGGATGGTGTTTACATTGGACTCACCGAATTGGTAGCTGTGGTGTGGTAGAGATAATTGTATTCATATCACTCCCAAGACGGTGGTGTTTATATTTGACACGCCGTAGTGGTAGCTGTGTGGTGTGGTAGAGATAATTGTACTCATATCACTCCCAAGACGGTGGTGTTTATATTTGACACACCGTAGTGGTTATCTGTGTAGTGTGGTAGAGATAATTGTATTCATATCATTCCCAAGACGGATGGTGTTTACATTGGACTTACCGTATTGGTAGCTGTGGTGTGGTAGAGATAATTTTATTCATATCACTCCCAAGGCGGTGGTGTTTATATTTGACACGCCGTAGTGGTAGCTGTGTGGTGTGGTAGAGATAATTGTACTCATATCACTCCCAAGACGGTGGTGTTTATATTTGACACGCCGTAGTGGTTATCTGTGTAGTGTGGTAGAGATAATTGTATTCATATCATTCCCAAGACGGATGGTGTTTACATTGGACTCACCGTATTGGTAGCTGTGGTGTGGTAGAGATAATTGTATTCATATCACTCCCAAGACGGATGGTGTTTACACTGGACTCGCCGTAGTAGTGAGCGGTGGTGTGGTAGAGATAATTGTATTCATTTCACTCCCAAGACGGATGGTGTTTACATTGGCCTTGCCGTAGTGGTAGCTGTGTGGTGTGGTAAAGATAATTGTATTCATATCACTCCCAAGACGGATGGTGTTTACATTGGACTCGCCGTAGTGGTGAGCGGTGGTGTGGTAGAGATAATTGTATTCATATCACTCCCAAGACGGATGGTGTTTATATTGGACTCGCCGTAGAGGTGAGCAGTGGTGTGGTAGAGATAATTGTATTAATATCACTCCCAAGACGGATGGTGTTTACATTGGACTCGCCATAGAGGTGAGTGAGCTGTGAAGTAGTAGAGATAATAGTATTCATTACACTCCCAAGACGGATGGTGTTTATATTTAACTCGCTGTAGTGGTTATCTGTGTAGTGTGGTAGAGATAATTGTATTCATATCACTCCCAAGACGGATGGTGTTTACATTGGGCTCGCCGTAGTGGTAAGCGGTGGTGTGGTAGAGATAATTGTATTCATATCACTCCCAAGACGGATGGTGTTTACATTGGACTCGCCGTAGAGGTGAGCTGTGAATTAGTAGAGATAATTGTATTCATATCACTCCCAAGACGGATGGTGTTTATATTAGACTCGCCGTAGAGGTGAGCTGTGGAGTAATAGAGATAATTGTATTCATATAACTCCCGACGGATGGTGTTTACATTGGACTCGCCGTAGTGGTGAGCGGTAGTGTGGTAGAGATAATTGTATTCATATCACTCCCAAGACGGATGGTGTTTACATTGGACTCGCCGTAGAGGTGAGCTGTGGAGTAATAGAGATAATTGTATTCATATCACTCCCAAGACGGATGGTGTTTACATTGGACTCACCGTAGTGGTGAGCGGTGGTGTGGTAGAGATAATTGAATTCATATCACTCCCAAGACGGATGGTGTTTACATTGGACTCGCCGTAGAGATGAGCTGTAGAGATGTAGTGTAGTAGAGATAATTGTATTCATATCACTCCCAAAATGGATGGTGTTTATATTTGAGTCGCCGTAGTGGTTATCTGTGTAGTGTAGTAAAGATAATTGCATTCACATCACTCCTATGACGGATGGTGTTTATATTGGACTCGCCGTAGAGGTGAGCAGTGGTGTGGTAGAGATAATTGTATTCATATCACTCCCAAGACGGATGGTGTTTACATTGGACTCACTTTAGTGGTAGCTGTGGTGTGGTAGAGATAATTGTATTCATATCACTCTCAAGACGGATGGTGTTTACATTGGACTCGCCGTAGAGATGAGCTGTAGTGTAGTAGAGATAATTGTATTCATATCACTCCCAAAATGGATGGTGTTTATATTTGACTCGCCGTAGTGGTTATCTGTGTAGTGTAGTAGAGATAATTGCATTCACATCACTCCTATGACGGATGGTGTTTATATTGGACTCGCCGTAGAGGTGAGCAGTGGTGTGGTAGAGATAATTGTATTCATATCACTCCCAAGACGGATGGTGTTTACATTGGACTCACCGTAGTGGTAGCTGTGGTGTGGTAGAGATAATTGTATTCATATCACTCCCAAGACGGATGGTGTTTACATTGGACTCACTTTAGTGGTAGCTGTGGTGTGGTAGAGATAATTGTATTCATATCACTCCCAAGACGGATGGTGTTTACATTGGACTCACCGTAGAGGTGAGCTGTGGTGTGGTAGAGATAATTGTATTCATATCACTCCCAAGACGGATTTTGTTTACATTGGCCTTGCCGTAGTGGTAGCTGTGTGGTGTGGTAGAGATAATTGTATTCATATCACTTCCAGGACGGATGGTGTTTACATTGGCCTTGCCGTAGTGGTAGCTGTGTGGTGTGGTAGAGATAATTGTATTCATATCACTCCCAAGACGGATTTTGTTTACATTGGCCTTGCCGTAGTGGTAGCTGTGTGGTGTGGTAGAGATAATTGTATTCATATCACTTCCAAGACGGATGGTGTTTACATTGGCCTTGCCGTAGTGGTAGCTGTGTGGTGTGGTAGAGATAATTGTATTCATATCACTTCCAAGACGGATGGTGTTTACATTGGCCTTGCCGTAGTGGTAGCTGTGTGGTGTGGTAGAGATAATTGTATTCATATCACTTCCAAGACGGATGGTGTTTACATTGGCCTTGCCGTAGTGGTAGCTGTGTGGTGTGGTACAGATAATTGTATTCATATCACTCCCAAGACGGATTTTGTTTACATTGGCCTTGCCGTAGTGGTAGCTGTGTGGTGTGGTAGAGATAATTGTATTCATATCACTTCCAAGACGGATGGTGTTTACATTGGCCTTGCCGTAGTGGTAGCTGTGTGGTGTGGTAGAGATAATTGTATTCATATCACTTCCAAGACAGATGGTGTTTACATTGGCCTTGCCTTAGTGGTAGCTGTGTGGTGTGGTAGATATAATTGTATTCATATCACTTCCAAGACGGATGGTGTTTACATTGGCCTTGCCTTAGTGGTAGCTGTGTGGTGTGGTAGAGATAATTGTATTCATATCACTTCCAAGACGGATGGTGTTTACATTGGCCTTGCCGTAGTGGTAGCTGTGTGGTGTGGTAAATATAATTGTATTCATATCACTCCCAAGACGGATGGTGTTTGATATTGGCCTTAACGTTGAAGATAATTATTATGCAAATGAACTTTCTGTTACATCAAGGGTTAAAATTTCCGACGGGTTTTGCTAAGAAGTATGAAGTGTAGATTTACCAGCGTATTTCCACCACACTCTTATGTTAGTAAATTAATTACTTAATAAATACCGTGGATTCTTTTAAACTGTGGTAGCTGTGTGGTGTGGTAGATATAATTGTATTCATATCACTCCCAAGACGGATGGTGTTTGATATTGGCCTCGCCATTGAAGCTAATTATTATGCAAATGAACTTTCCGTTACATCGGGTTAAAATTTCCGACGGGTTTTGCTAATAAGTATAAAGTTGTAGATTCACCAGCGATTTTCCGTCACACTGTTATGTTAGTAAATTAATTACTTAATAAATACCGTGGATTCTTTTAAACTGTCGTCCATAGAAAACACAATAATTCGTATTAACTTACTTAAATAGTTTTTAAAGAACTTTTTTTATAGGGAATGATTTTTTTTAATAAATAGTTAACCGTTACTCTTTGTACTATTGATTTGTTTTATTTATGAATATTTAATAACTGTACTGCTTCTCTTCGTGTGGAGAGAAAGATATACCACTGCTGGTATGGTTCTATTTTAAAATTGTACCACTGTCCAGTAGTAAGTCACAATATTTTTTATTTTTATGACGGTGATCGAAGAGATTTGGTTAAGTATGAGGGATGAATAAGTGTAATGAGTGTATATGAACAAGTGTGTCACTATTACAAGGCCGATTGTTCCTTAGAAAAACCCATTAAGTATTATTAATTCATTATTCCCCAATACTCAATGTAACTAAGGAAATCCAGCTTTTACGTGAAATCCAAACCACTTGGTACAATGGTCTGCTTTTCACCTGACAAACCTTACTCAGTTTTTCTCCTTTACATAATCCGGACACTGACTACCACCCAACTTTGACATCCCAGAATTATCTGGTAGTGTTCACGTCAAGGTCTTAACTACTATTGTAATGCCCACAATGCATTGTATCACAAAAAAACACTAATTTTTTTTTTCACGTGGCACAATGATTTAGATCAGGAAAGATAGAACCGGGAGGGACTAAAGAAAAAATGAAAGTGTGAAACCTTCTGGTGTTTTCCGACAATAGTTTTATAATGTATAGCTAATTGCATTGAAATAAAACAGACAATACTATTATGGAGGTAATGAAGATTATTGATGAAGATATTGATATATGAATTAATTGTTCGCTCGGTCTAAGTAAATAAACCAAATAATTAAACACGTTTTAAGATACATAAAATAATTAATAGTTATTACACACATTTCATTTTAAACATAATAATAAAATTACTCAAATCTAAATCTGTCTACAAAAACATACATGTGTATGTATATTACGATGTAAAGGAAAAGCTAACTTAATATATATCAAATGTTATAAGCTTAAATCAAAATTGTTTGACAACGGATTTGCCATCAGTACCTTTAAAAGTATAACTAACTAGATTTACTATCTACTAAGGAGTTATTGTATAGTATTTTCCAGGGGTATTTATTTTTGTATAAATGTCATAATAAGATACAACCCCAAAATTTACATACCCAAAATTTAGATGGGTTACTAATGGGTGCGAAACTTATTGAGGGTTAAATCTATCTAATTATACACACAATTATACACTGTTTAAGTTCCGTCAACTTGTTTAAAACTGTTGAATGGTTGCAGATATGAAGGTACCCTTATAATATAAAATTTACCACCCACTGTGTTGCCAGAAAATTTATTGGTAATTATTACACACATATATACATTTATTTTTAAACATAAAAATAAAATTACTCAAATCTAACTCTGTCTACAAAAATATAAATGTTAATAAATCTGTAATATACAAAAATCGATAAATTGTAATATTACAGAAGCAGAAACTTTGGTTTACTCCTATACCTGTGGTCATAAGGTATATATGAAATTTTGCTTGTTTATACATGAATTTTACGTCAGTTAAAATGCATGTTCAAAAATCTAATCAGGTCCCCTAAAAAAAAGCCCTGAAGGTTAAGGCGGTAGTAAATACTTACAGGGTACACTACTTATAGAAGATACGAGCAACCAGTGCTTCTTCCCAAGTTATGAAGCCTCCTGGGAAATAAAAAAAAACTAAATGACAGATGCGAGTCGATACTTTGACAGCGTGTTTTAAGTTTTAATGGTTACTAATCAAATATTTAACAAAATAACCGGGTTTATTTACTGTAGGCCATACTTAAATAAAAAAAAATTCTTTTCATGAACCCAAAACCGAGAAAAGGTTTAACAAACACATAACGTTAACAAGAAAGTGCTTTAGTTGATTGTTAATAAGTTAAAGTCATAATAAACATTTAATACGAGTGCTTTTAAATATTCCTATCTTATATGTGTACTTTTAAGTTCTTTAAAGTAGACCTACTATAGTAGTTTGAATAATACACCATGATATTTTAGGTTAATAACATCTGACAAACGTTTTGAAGTCATCCTACAGTACAAGTGACTGATCCTCGAAGTTCATCCATAGCATAAGGACGATAGTGTAGGGGGAGGGTACTTGCCAGGAACAACAGCCGCCATTCACTGCTTTCCATGGTATTCACAAGACAGCAACAATAAATTCTCCCAAGGCAGACGATCAGGAACACCCGAGACATGTGACATCTGTACCAAGACAGGTGGGGGGGGGGGGGTTCCTACCAGGAACAAGAACCAGAATTTACTGTTTTCGATGGTATTCACAGTAAGATAGCAGCAATAAATTCTCCCAAGGTAAACGATGAAGTATACCCGATACATGTGACATCTGTGTCTGAGATGTGGAGAATATTTCACCGGAGAATATAATAAATAAATATAATTAGATACCCTGTATATACCATAAATAAAACTGATCCTTTTTTCATATAACTTTTAAAATGCCAAAAGGAGATATATTGGCCTGAAGTTTTTTTATTTATATTTTGACTCGCTCTTATATAAAGGAGTTACCACTTCAATTCCCAGTCAGGAAAATGCCCTTCCCAACGCCTAAATTTACTAAAAACGATGGTACCTCTATGATCTTGGGATACACAATTTTGATCAGAAATACGATCAAACACAGATGATATTCTATTTTGGAGTGATTTAATTACACTATACACGTACCTGTTCTGCTGCTATCCAACGGCGAATGGTCTCAAATAAATGCTCAGACGACTGGTCGGAGTACTAGCTCACCAACGTGTGCTGGAGAGAGGCAGAGAGAGATACATATGAAGAGAGGTGGAGTGAGGAGGGTCGCTGGCGCTACCTATGAAGATAGAACAAGAACTAATTTCACAGAACAGGAAGCCGGGCTTCACGAGACCCATATTAGTATACAGTCTTCTTGTTTCTATAGTCAATTTTATTAATAATATAATTTATTTGTTTACTGTAAAGCACCTTTTTTACTACTAAGAAAATGACACTTACTAATACATATAAATTGAGTCTATACTATCACAAACTTTATATCGGGTAAAACAAGTAAATTATATCTTACTATACATATCATTTGACGTTAATATAAAATAATAAAACTCTCTAAACAAATACAAGCGAAGTAAATGTGGCCACGAGTGTGATATTAGGGACATCTCCCTTAACGTGTGTTATTTCATAGGTGGCGTTGCAGTAAATTCCCGTGGGAGACCAATATTACAGGCAAGTAAGTAATTGTCCTCCAGGGGCCCATATAGCTCATTGTCGAAACGCAATAAGACATTACAATTAATTGCCGTAAATGTCCTTTTCCTTTATTAAGCGTTATTATTTTTTAAAATAATAATATTTAATATATACCACCAACATCAATAGTATCCATAACTTTAGGTTTTTAATTGAGTATAATTTCTTTAAGTAGGAATAATTATGGGTAATATCTATATTAATATAAATGGTATGTTAGCTTAAATTAATTGTCATTAAATTCAAGCTATTGTCTAAAAAATAAGGGTTAACAACTACAGTGTAATAACTTATAAAGGTCAAGTAAGATTTTAGGTGTAATTTCAAAAATACTTCTGACAATCGCTTTTAAAATATCTGACATTATAAGGGAGTCAAATAAATATTGAAAACTTCAGATCTCAGAAAGACTTTTTAGAAATATGCGTGAAAACGGCAGTGTTGGAAGTAGTAAGTCAAGTTCGCAGCGGCATCCTCGGGTGTTTAGAAGTCAATATTTCTGTACTGCAGAAAACAATTGAGATCAGTGATTTACAGTTTCCTTGGGGATTCAACCTCAACATTTTACACTGAGGATTTTACCTTCATTTTGTGATTACAAATCATGTTCCTATTTTGCATGTTGAAAAACAAATTAAAATAAACGTTCAATGCATTGTAGGTACTGATAGTTACAGACTTGAATGAACGCGTCCTATGCCTAACGCTGGTTCGCAGGTGTTCTACAGGCCGTATTGTAGTAGGTACACCGGGTTATCGTCACATGATAATGATGCCGTTATTAAGTATTTTCTATGTAAGGATTTTTTTACGGATAGCAACACGTTTTCAAATTGATACATTGTTTAACAAATCACTGAATGTTATTTAATTAATAGTGAAAATCAACCTTGTACAACTTTACTAATTATTTTTCCCCTGAACATTTTTATATCTATATTATTATATCGTGTCGTGAAAAAACTCCCTAGTCTACTATGTTAAAGAATACGTCATATTAGTATAACAATTTAATATTATAATATTAATTAAAAATAACTTACTGTTTTTATCAAGGAACATTATGTGAACATTTCAGTTCCACATAAACATACAACAAGGGTTTACAGTTGAAATACACATAAAGTGCGTTGTTTTACTTCGAAATAAAGCGTTTTGTACGTTTATAAAATATACAAAACTGTAAAATATTAGTTTGTGTTTAATTTTAAAGGTGTACTACATAAATTCGTTAGATCATATATTTTTAGATGTCGTAATAAACATAAAAACGCCTTCATTATTTTAGATACTACACGTGACGCATGGTTGTACACTGGACGAATCCGCGTTCATTCAGGTCTGTAACTATCAGTATATGCCGTAAAATCACATATTTTGGTCAACAAACATTAAGAAATTATTTTTAACTATTTTATATATTTTAAACTCCATTAGGTAGTTCGCATCGGTCTGTACGCCTGTGCTTGTACTTTATTCAACGAGTAAAGTACATACCTTTATCTTTGTTAGGGATTCGAACCTAGGAATTTGCACTCCACAGACACCACGTTTTCCTAACCTAATGTTTTTTCTATTATTATATTTACAAAACTTATGTAGTGTAGTCCATTGTATATACTAAAACTTTACTTGTAATATCAAACCCAAAACGTATTTACAAAAATAAGCCAATTATTGATGAAGGCAATTATTGAATGGTCGTAACAAAAACCATTAAATGCCAAGTTTAAATAAACTCTTTGCCTTTAACTTTCCACACCCACTGACTGAATATGGCTGGATTACAATACTACCTATTGTGAGTTGAATCATACTACATTTCGATCAATGAAGATCCCAAACTCTTGTTATATTATCAGTTTGGTATTTATCTCGATGTTACAAATGCTTATAGATGCCTCATCTGGTTTCATATATGGTTTTTCTGTGTGCTTATAAAATCAATGATATAACTGTACATTAGTTAAATTATTTAATATGGAATCAGTTAACCACCAAATGTAATCTCCTGTTCAGATAACCATTACTTAAGTGTGCCATAAAATAGTTATACAATTTACAGGTTTAACTACAGCAAAAACACTTGAAGGAATGGCAGAATTAATGAACAAGTGACAAACAGCCAAGTTTATTATGCGTAGTCATACTTCATGAGCCATCTAATCAATCATAGTAATATATACAATACTTATTTACATTATTTAAGGATAAATTGGGATTTCAAACTTTTTTTTATGTTGCCTTGAACTGAGCCTTGTTGTAGGCTATACATCTGACTGTTTTGAGATTATATCAATGTTGTGACAAAACTGTCGGTCTTATTACATTTGTCTTCAAAAGACAGTTGGCGTGGTCGAAACTCATCAGTCTTAAAGAAATATAATCAAGGAAAGAAAGCAATTGGACCACGACATTGACAAATTCCCTGACAACTGAACGTCATTCTTCAGCAGTTTGTTTTGTTTTAAGAAAATTCTCCTTTTATTTCACACCAGATGAATGTTTTATAATCTTAACAATAAACAAATTTAAACAAAAAAATTAGTGAAATCTAAGTTCCATCGGAAAACCGTTCATAATACACTTGTTGTCTGTTTATTATTGTGAGGAGGGTGGGGTACTTTACGAGTGCTACATTTAGCCAGGACAATGCAGAAATAACACAATAACTACATTGTATTCCTGTTGTATTGGTATTTTACTCCGCGCTAAGACTAATTGTTATGCAAATGAATTTCCCGTTACATCAAGTCTTTATCCATTTCTCAATTTCCGCTGAGTTTGGTAAAGAAAGTATTGGTTCAAGTTTAAAAGGCAAATTTCCGCTTACAAAGTGTTTAACTTTCAATTTATGCATTTTAATTTATCAACTCTACTTAGTTGAAATCAGTAAGATAGCCCTTTGTCCCTGCGCACGCACTTCCTTTGTAAATAATAATTAATAACTGTAAATTTTAAAATTAAAAATTAAAATAAAAGGACTTTTAATTTTAATTTATCTAGAAAGACAAAAATTCTTAAGCAGCCTCCCTCGTCAAAAAAAAAATATTTTCAATGGAAATATATTTAATGGAAAGTTATCAAATATGTTGTAGAAAGTACAGTATTAAGTAATAGTATTAGCCCAATGAAACGTTAATTTGAAATTAAAACTGCAGATTAAGCGTGAGGTAATTAGTTTGGGTGGGTTGGTTTATATTGGGTTGGGTTGAGTTGAGTTGGGTTTAGTTGGGTTAGGTTAGGTTGGGTTGGGTTGGGTTGTATTGTTGAGTTAGGTTAGTTTAGTAATTATTGCTGTAGAACATTGTTTGAGTTTGGAGGACATGACAAGTTTAGAGAACTAGTAGTTTTTTAACCTTTACTTTTTAATTTTAAAGAAGCCCTACCAATGTACTATTAACTATTCAGTTAATATTTTGGACTGTTAATTATTTGTTTAGTGAATAACCTTTATTTAAGAATATTAATTAAATTTACAAAATTTACTACCAACAGTTAATGTAGAATTTAAGCCTATTCAAAACATGGAAAAAATAATAAAACATAACATAGTTAATAGTCGTTATTTGTTCTGAAATTGTTTAGGCAACCGTTTGGTTATAAACTATAGAAAAATTTAAATATTTTTTCAGATATAGTCATTATAAAATCTTAACGTAGTATAAATAAGTATACGTCATATAGAAATCAGAAGAAAGTATTTACCGAGAGACTAAATAATGAACATAGACCATCTCTAAGGTAAGGAAAGACCAGAACTTCTTTAACCACATTGTAAAGCTCCGAGGAAAATGAAAAATTCCGGACAAGACACTCCAAAATGAAGTGAAAGTATTTGCGTTCCAGCACGACCAAACTCCATTACTCACTCCTAACCTCTATCCTGTAAACGATCGTGAAGTCCTTCTTACGCTAAGAAGTTTCATAAATCCAACATTCGTAGTTTTGGAATATAAAATTAAATTGGTTTTATATTATTATTATAATACAAAATAATCGGAAAATATGAAATATTACAGGAGTACGCCAGATGTTCCTTATTTTGTGAACAAGTCAATATTAACTACACAAACACAAATCCGTACAAATTGTTATCCTAACATGCCAAATTTTTAGAAAATGTAAAAACCTTTTTCACCTAAAACTATATATTACATATATTGCATTAATCACTTATAATGTTCCACCTAACCACGTATATGAGACCCACTTCTTCCGACGACAGATAATAACTGAGATATGTAAAAAAAATTGGGTTATGTGAGATTAGGTTAGGTTTGTTAGTCATGTATTATTTTGGTGAGCTTATGTTATCTGTTAACTCTATGTAACTAACCTAACCTAAACCAACATAACCTAACCTTACTTAACTCAACTTAAACAACCTAACCTAACTTATATTGTTAACCTTACTTTTTGTTGACTATTTCAGTTGTTTCGTGTTGAGGAGAACAAATTAATGTATTATAGATTGTATTTTGAGTTTATTATTTGTAATTTTTTTATCAAAAATCGCTATTTCTGAGTAAAATATCTTATGGAATCGTGTTCGTATGATTAATATTAAATGGATTAAAAATTTTGAAAATCTTGTGGGGCTTCTATATTCCATATTTATCAAATAATCTTGCAAACTACCTAATATGTTCTATTTGTAAACAAGTATGGATAATTACAAAGATTGCCTTCCCCTGAAAACCATTCTTTTACTCTAATAAAAATGGTTTGTGAAAGACGCCAATTTAATTACAAAACATTTGACACATGAAGATACGACTGGAACGTTGTTATAATTCAATAACACTTTAAGTTTTGGAATTATTTCTAGAAACCAATTTACCTTTCAAGGTTTTTTTTTAAACAATGCAAATTTTTATTCCTTAACAAATTGCAGTGTTAATTTAGGGCTGAATTAGGTTAATGAACCTTTTAGTGACAGAATTTAACAAATATTAAAATTTAATTATTTTCTCATTAATAAGTCCAAAGTTCGTATACTATAGTAAAATGTTATTAATTATATAGTAAATCATGAAATAATTGATGCGTAAATGCCATAGAAATCAACAGAAATATAACATTCATGAAATTATTTCATTTTACTTAAAAATTCAAAATACAGTACATTATTTCAATCATAATCTGTTACTTATTAAAATACAACGTTACTTACTTCATCATACAAGTAATGTCTTGTTAGATGTTAAGACGAAACTGTCAATCGTTCATAAAATAGTTTTATGTCAATACAGTCATCTAATTAGTAAGTTTGTTAAAAAAAATTTTCTAACAGATAATAAGTTGTGACGTACTTTAAGTTTGTTAAGCTACCAAAGATTTGGGCCACAGTGTAAATATTACTTTCGTGGTTAGAATCAAGCAGGGCTTGTGATTGGATAAAATTGAGAATTGTGCCAAATCGACTCGATCACAATAAAACAGCTGATTGATCATATAGAGCAATTATCAGCTGATTGTCATTTAAACCACATGGTATTCAAAACAGCTCTGTCACGTGTAAATAGAGCTTAATGATTATAAAACAGTTAATTGTTACTAGTGCAGTTTGCCATCGGAGTTTAGTAAAACTAATGAATTTGTTTGCACACAATCAAATACTTAAGTTTTTATATGCAGGCCTCCTAAATTATGATAGTAAATTGTGGATTAAATAATCAGTAAATGTTTTTTAATGTACTCGTATTATTTTTTTAAATTAGCATCAGTTCTTAAAAATTCATTTTTGTTCTTTTAATTTATTCAGTTGTTAAAAAATAATGTCAGTTACAATACGAGTAGGGCATCTATACCATGATTCTCGAATGAAAGTGACTGGTGAAGCCAGTACCACTTCAATACCTCGTCAAAGTGGTAAACATAGAACTACAAATGTCGGACCTTTTCCGTTAATTCACTACCTCTACTTTGGCTAGTTTATGTTAGGTTTAGTTATGTTATGTTAGGTTAGGTTTGGTTTGGTTATGTTAGGTTAAGATACGCTATGGTTATGTTATGGTAGTAAATTAACGTAAAAGATCCCAAATGTCTAATAGACTCTGTTTCAATCACTAATTCACCATGTTCTTATCATTTCTTAAATTCTTTAATTTTTCGTTAATCACAGTATACAAAGGTGCATAATAACTGTCCTTCTCGGTAACAAGTATTTTTCAAAAAGCCAGACCCAGTTACAATGTTAAATTATGAAGATAAATAATCTACTTTTTACAGTGTAATGATTGTCTGAAACTAACCAATAACTGTCTTATTTGATCGAGTAAAATCTAAAAATGATACAATGGAAAACCCATCATTAGTCAAAACCATTTTGAAGGATACAAACCTGCTATTGCATGTGTCACACACAATACTGCTATTTTGTTAAATAACCTAAAAGTTATGCGAAATAAAATTTAAATTAAGAACTATGTAACTAAACTTTACACTACTAACATTACATCTTAAATATCTTCTCACTTGATTATGTCACTTGTCAGATAACCTCAAATGTACTTTTTGAGTTAATGTTAGATTGGCATATTGTGATTAAGAAAATAAATAACAAAATCATACGAATATATATTATCATTAAACAAGTCAGTAGCTCCCAAAATTATGGCCGGGAGGCCGTTCCAGCTTCCGTTACGAGGTTTTATTCGGTAAAAAGACAATGTTAGGTTATGTTTAGTTAGGTAAGTAAAAAGTGTATTATTCGGGTCAATGTTATTTAAAATCCTATTATATATATAATTTTTAAGAATAAAAAGCATGTAATATGACAAATTTGTTAAAAAATTAAGATTTTTTAAAAATAAGTTTTTTTACTGACAAATAAAAATTTATTTTTTCGAGTTTTCAGTAAAAAAAGAGTTTTCCGTCGTTGATATCAACATCCTAAAGATATTTAAATTCATATTTCACCCCTTTTCCAACAAGAAATCGTATTTTCATAAGCGTCTAAAAAGTGCATAGTTACCAACAAGTTAAGTGTAGTTCTTTCTCAAATAATTCCAGACATATTGTTCCCTGCACTCAGCAATAATGCAAACTAAAAACGCCTTCTTGCGTGGTTAGCGTCAAACCGTGTGCAGGCTCATTTAAAATGGCATTTACTAACTTGACCTACTCACGCATTATACAATTTTTGCATTGGTAATCTAAAAGTCATACTCATCTCATACCTAACTCAACCAAAACTATCAAAAATGTGATTTTATGTGATTTTTATGGCTTACAGTTTAGATAAACTGCCCTTTCAAACTTGTAACAATTAAGTTTCACTATAGGAAAAGTAATAGTATTGTTAATATAGCTTTTTCTAAACAAAACCTGATGAGTTATGTTGTATAGAGTATATGAAAAACTGAACAAAATAGTACAATTAATTAGTTGTATCAAAATAAAAATCAATATTTTTAAACACTATATGACTGGCTGCAAAAATATCATTTTATTCAGTTTATAACTCTATGGCTGAAGTGGGGTGGTATTGTCTTTTATAGAAGCTTCCTTGTTATGAACTGTGAACAAGTGATTTTATTATTAATTAAAATTTTATTTATTTGCTGTATATTATTTAAAATTTTTTTCGTTTTACTATATTATTTATTAGTTTTGTGTGTTACATATTTTATATTATTTAATCTGTTATTTGTTTATTATTATTTATATGTTAATTACTTATCTTATTTTGTCACTTAATATTTCTTTCCAATTATTCTTATTGGTGTGTTTTTATGTTATTTTATTTTAATTAACATTGTTTACCATTAGGTGTTTTCTACTAACCTCTTTTAAGATAGTATATTTTGCTAAACAAATTAATATTACCAAAGTATTGCATTTTGTCTCAGGCTTTTAAAATTTGTTTATTCATTCATCTGTTTTAACATTGACATTACATTGTTCAGTAGAAATAATAAAATTTCTAAATACTAGTTGAACCTACTATGCCCACAATGTATGCACTTATAATACTGGACAAAATGTGCATAAAGTGTTGTTTCACAAGTAGGCGCTACAGTAAATTCCCGTGGGAGAGCAGTTTTATTTACTTTTTTTATCCCTATCTACACCAGTGGCATTTTTTACTTATTGTACAAACGTTGTTATCGGACAATGGTCCAAACCAGTCAAGCAAATTGTAGTGGACCTCCCGGGATTTGAACCCGTGACCCTCTGCAAATGAAGCAGAAGTGCTAACCAATAAGCTAGCAAGATGCCTAAAGCAATATTACAGGTAATTAATTATTGTCAAGGAAACTATAAAGATTATTGCAGCTTCCTGATCACATATTGATTGTAATATGAGCAATTACAATTTAAGTAGGATGTTATTTAAACTTATTTTCTTGCCTTACGAATATGCAAGAAAATATTATATTATATAATCCTTATATATATTAAATGAGGCTGTTTTTTTTTAACTCCTCCCTTATTTCTTTACCAATTTTAACATTATAGATAACAATCAATGTTTCCCCTATTCGATATTGTGCATAAAGGTATTTATGTTTAAATATTTTACCTTAAAAAATATAAACAGGAAGCCCTCAAAGTAGTTGTTTCGGTCTTTAGAATAACATGGGAATAGAGTAAACTACTCGAAACCGTTTTCAATTATAAATTATCAAGTTTAAGAAACTTTAGCTGTGTTGGAATGTAAATTATGATGTTTTATAATATTAAAATTTAGAGTGAGTAAGTTTAATTATATTCAGTGAAAGTGTTGTTTGATTGATGTATATAAAAATGCAAATGCATGTCTGTTTGTTTGTGCTTACCAGAGTACACCATTAATAGGATCCTCAAGAAACTTTGGTAAGTTATGTATTTTTTGCCTTACATGGGTTTAATGGCAGAAACGGCTCTTATAGACCATCCGTTATTAATATAATTTCGAGAAGAAATTTCTTACACAGTTCGCCTCCTGATACAAAATCATTCCTTCAAAATGTCAAATAAATTAGGCGTATATTATAAATATGTTTGATGAGTCAGAGAGCTGCATCTTGTTTGTGTATGAGCCATGACATACACATGAAGTGACATGATTTTAACTTCTACCAACATTTATTTAGAAAATTATTAAAGTAATCTAAACAATCATTCGTCAGTAAATAACTCGAAAATGGATTTATAACATTTAAATCCTTTTTTATATAATTTTCATATCAACAAATGATACCTTGGAGAATATCTTCAGCTGACGAGTTAATGAAAGTTAGAGATGTGTGGTTCTGAACCCGTCAAACACAATGCGAGCAGATCAAGGCGAGCCGAGATATCTCTTCACGGTTGGCTTGCTCCGAGAGCGAGTCACTCAGTAGCGTGTGAATTATCTTCAAGTCGTTTGTGATACTGGCGTAGTTACAAATGATAAAACTCCACCCCAGTCTGTCGTAGATATAAAGCTTTATGATCGTTTGTACCTGTAATTGAATAAAAAGAGGTTTGCAGTGATCTCTAAAATCAAACTTTGCAATTACTCTAACATCTTCTTTTTTTTTTTTTTTTTTTTGTAGAATCAACACCTCGTCAATTTTACTACAGTAGAACGTCGATAATTCGGACATCAAAAATCCGGACCGTCAATAATCCGGATTTGTATCTACGTATTACTGAACACCGATTGTGTGTTTGAAATGTAAATTAATTTTTAAACGGAAATGGATTTTGAAATTTTTTACTATACATAACTGTTATGACCGGATTTTAATCCGTTCAAACATTTAGCTTTTTAAAAATAATATTCCCTGTTTTGTTCCTGTAGCAAAAAATTAAAACATCGTACCATCTGCCCTAGCTCCATCATATTCCTTATCGTCAAGCGGACGATGGCGAAAAGGCGCGTAGCGAGGAGACGGTGAGTGGCCGCGGTAGCGGGAGGCCAATGTTCCCGCGGTAGGGAACATTGGCTCTTTTTGCCAATAATTGATAAACTTTTGTACGTAACATACTGTGTAAAGGCAGGAAAAGAAAGCATTTATTTTTGGTTGTTTATTTAAGCAATTTCTTTCAGAGGAAACAGAAACAATGGAATCTGACAGTAACGAGCCAGAACATGAGACAGAAGAAACAGGACCAACTCATTCTGAAGCGTTTGTAGTAGTGGAGACATTGATGTCATGGCTAGGGAAACAAAACGAGAGCTCACCCACTCGGCTGATTCTTTTAAAACGAATTAAGGACATAGTTGCGAAAAACGAACCACTACTGCAGTTCAAAAACCTATTACACATTTTTTTAAAGCTCAAAGAGTGTTTGATGTTTTTACTGTACACAAGTTGCTACTAACAAATTACAATACAGTGTTTGAACATAAAAGATGTTTTTGATTAATTTCACCTCTAAACCCTTTATTGTATATGATAAAATACAAAATTTTTAAATGTTTGTGTACTTTAATCGTGTATACTGGCCTTTTTAAAGGTAATTTCGGTAATCAGGACAATTTGATAATCCGGATGGGGTCCGGTCCCAATTAATCCGGATTATTGACGTTCTACTGTACAATTTCCCAAACAACTGTCTTTGTACAAACTGATTTTTTTTATACAATTGTAATTATTCCCCCCCCCCCATTTTTATAAAAACTGATTACAGAATGAATTTTTCCTTTGATTTTTATTGTTGACTTTACTTAAAGATAGTCCAGTTTCTAATAATAAAAAAACCTTCATCTGTCAAGTTCTATTTAAGAGTCAAAACTAAAAACTTGTGCAAACAGCAATATTTATTCTTAGTAGAAACAGCATATGGACATTTTTGACTTCATTACTTATGTGGTACATAGACTTTCATTGAGGAACAAATGTCCTGAAACTTCAACCCCTTTATTTTGAAGACTACATACCCTGATGATGTTGTATCGAGTGAATATGCCACCAGACTGTCCACTATCCCGATGTTCTCTCACAGTGGCCTGCATCTCCTCTTCCACTGCAGCAAACTGCTTGTCTCCTGCCAGCAAGTCTACAAGCAGTGTAGTGGGACAGTTTGTCAGTCCTCCCAACACGCCTGAAAAATTATAAAATTAGATTATAATTTTATTTTTGTACATATTCTCTAAAGTAACGTCTTATTCTGAATTTTATTTTTTCTCAAAACTATACTATAACCCAACCGCCCACCCATACACGTACGGCGGTACTAACTCACCCGCCCACCCATACACGTACGGTAGTACTAACCCACCCGCCACACATAAACGTACGGTGGAACTATAGATTAAACGGTAACCTCATCCCCATACACATAAAGTGGTATTGAGTGTATACACATTGAGGGTTAAACAACAAATCAAACCCTCAACTAATGATTAATTTTATTCTTCCCCAAATGCTATTGATTTATTTCCTGAACTTGTCAGCAGTGTAAAATAGAGAGAGCCATACAATCGAGGAGCTTAGGGATGCTGGCTGGGCCAGATTGAGATGATGATCATGGAATGCTGTGTCAGCTGGACCAGATCAAGATGAGGTTATATTGTTAATTAATTTAAATTAAAATGTGAATAAAATTAATATTATTTATGTTGAGATGATGATCATGGGATGCTGTGCTGGAGCAGAGATGCTGGTTGAACCAGATTGAGATGACAACATGCTGTGTCGGCTGGACCAGATCAAGATGACGTAATATTGTTAATCAATTTAAATTAAAATATGAATAAAATTAATATTAATTATGTTGAGATGATGATTGTGGAATGTTGTGTCAGCTGGACCAGATCAAGATGAGGTAATATTGTTAATTTAAAATTAAAATATGTATAAAATTAATATTAATTATGAAAAATATATATAGAGAAAGTGAAAGGGATGACAGTTGGCAATCGCTACAGCTCAAGCCCTAAGGTGTTTAACGGTACATTGTAGTATTATTGGGTACAACCGACCTTGTAGCCAGAGGGTAGATTTCTCTTTCATCGAGCTTTATGTGAAGGGATGTGGTTATCTTCGTAATGTCCTAATTTTGTTAATTAGACTTTGTACACAGTTGTTCTTTGCAAAAGTACTGAAAAATATCTCCCTTTTGAGTATAAAATCTTTGAAAGTTCGATAAGTTTAAAAGAAATAGAGTTGAACTGAGAAAGATTATGGAAGAACATCTCATTTTCAGTATAAAAACTTTCCTTAAATTGTTTTCTGAAAATTGTTAAAATATAACCTTGATCTGATTGGTATGACAATGTAAAGAGTCGAATTGTAATTGAATATGGAGGAAAACCTTCTTTAGAGTATAAAAACTTGGAATGATTCCATATGTTTAAAAGATATGGGTTGAACAGAGAAAGATTGTGGATTTATGTCTCGTTTTGAGTGATAAAACTTAGGAACATTTTATTAAGTTTAACCTTTTCACTCTGATAGAGTTAAATTTAGAAAGAGTATTGAAGAATGAAACCTTTGAAGATTACAAACTTGGGAAAATTCTATTAATTTTAAAAAGACATAGAGTTCAACTTAGAAAGAGTAAGGAAATACTATCTCCATTAGAGTGTAAAATGTTTTTAAAAAATTCGACTCACTTATGACTAAAAACCAAAAGTAAGCATTTGTTCAGTTTCACGAAAAGTTTCAAAATATATAAAATTGAAAATCTACTTCAACAAGGATGTTAACTTTCTTGATTTGTGATTCATAGTTATTTTAGTATCTCGTAATGAAGTCTTCAAAAACTAAGTCGAAGTTTAAACCACCACTGACTAAAAGCCAACGGTGTGCAGTTTGTTAAGTTTCACGTAAACTTTCAAAATAAAATCTAATTCAACAAGAGAAATTTACTTTCATATGATCTATAGTTCTAGTAATGAAGTCCAAAGAAACTAAATTGTTGACTCAAACCAACTATGACAAACCAACAGTATAAATTTTGTTCAGCTTAACTCAAACTTTCAATATAATATAGAAATTGAAATATGTAAGATCCATAGCTATTTTAGTAGAACTTTGTAACTTAAACGACATATGACAAAAAACCAATAGTACACAGTTCGTTCACTTTCACGCAACTTCCAAATTAATATTCAATTTGAAATCTACTTCAACTTTCTTGATCTGTGGTCCATAGTTATCTTAGTACCTAGTATTGATAACCGAAGAAACTAACAAAACCACCCATGACTAAAAACCGAAAGTGTGCAGTTTGTTCAGTTTCATGCAAACTTTCAAATAATATACATATTGAAAATCTACTTTAACTAGGGAAGGTTACTTTCTTGATTCACTAAAAGCCAACAGTAAACAGTTTGTTCAGTTTTACTTAAATTTTCAAAATAATATACAAATTGAAATTCTATTTTAACCAGGGAGGTTTACTTTTCTGATTTGAGAACCATAGTCATTAGTATATAGTAATGAAGTCCGGAGAAATTAAACTGTAGCGCAAACCATCTATGAGCAAAAACCTACAATATGCAGTTTGTTCAGTGTCATACAAACTTTTCAAAATAATATGGAAATTGAAAATCTACATCAACAAGGGAAGTTTACTTTCTTGAATTACGTTCCATCATTTTAGTTTCAAGTAATGAAGAAGCTAATTTGTAGCTTTATCCACAAATTATTCAAAAGCTAAAATTATTCAGTTTATTCAGGTTCACGCAAACTTTAATAATATTATACAAACTAAAAATCTACTTCAACAAGGGCAGTGAAGGGCAGGCACTTCAACTTCAACAAGGGCAGTTACTTTTATTACTTTACGTCCATAGTCACTTAGTATCTAGTAATGAAGTCCGGAGTTGAACTTAAAAAGAGTATGGAATATTATATCTATTTGAGAATAAAATTTGTCTAAGTATGAAAATATTGCAAGTATTTTCACTTTGGAATGTGATTAGTTTCGTCCATAAGATGATAAAAAGAATTAAACTTTAAAAGAGTACTAAAGAAAATCTCTATCTAGACATATAACAACTTTTAAAAAACTCGATCAAGTTCGAAAAGAGTACAAGTATAAGAGATGATTGATGTTTGATTTGGTTGATAGGACTAATGGTAGAGTTGGACTAGGAAAAGTTCGATTTAAGTTAGAAAAAGTCTAAGTATTAGAGTTGAACTTAGAAATAGTATAAAACAATAACCCCTTTTAACTGTAACAACTTGAAAAAATCTGTTAATTCGGAAACGGTACAGGTATTAAGACATGATTTTTTGCCTGATTTGGTTGATAAGGCCAAGAATAGAGTTGGGCTTGGAAAAAATCCAATTAAGTAAAAAAGAGTCTAATTATTAGAGCATAGAACTTGGAAATAGCATAGAACAATATTTCATTTATAGTGTATAAAATCGAAGAAATTCGATTAAGTTCGACTTGAGTACAAGTATTAAATTGATTGATTGAGTTGAACTTTATTTGAGTATGTAAGAATCTCTTAATGAGAATAAACACTTGGAAAGTCGTTGTTTGAAAAAGCAGTTTGGTGTGATTTATGCGACTATAAAAGAGTTGAACGTTACCAGAGTAAGGGAAAAATATCTTCTTAGAAGTATAACAATTTGGAGAAATTCGAATAAGTTCGTAAAAACTACAAGTGTTAGTACTTGATCGATTTCCTTAGGACTTTGAACAGAGCTGGACTTTGCATGAGTACGGTAAAATATCTCATTTTTAGTATAAAAACTTAGAACAAATTTACTATGTTGAAATAGAGTTGAATTGGGAAAGAGTATGGAAGAATATCTCCTTTTGAGTATTAAACACTTAGAGACGTTTGATTAAGTTAGAATTTTCCATTCAGATAAAGTTAAATTTAGAAAGAGTATGTTAAATGTATCCTTTGAAGAGTACAAACTTGAAAAATTTCGTTTACATTTAAAAAGACACGGAGTTGAACTTACAAAAAGTAAGGAATACATACTGTAAAGTTAGAAAAGAGCCAAAGTATTAGAGCTGAGCTTGGAAACAGTATAGAACAATTTTTCTTTTTTTTACTGTAACAACCTGAAAAAAAACATCGATTAAGTTCGAAATGATAACAAGTATTATTACGTGCTTGGATAGGTTGATAGGACTATAGATAGAGTTTGAGTATGTAAGATTATCTCCTTTTGAGTATTAAAACTTTTGAGTATATCGGAAAAAAATATTTGATATGAGTTTGGAAGAATAACTTCTTAGAAGTAACAATAACTACTTGGAGAAATTCCAATGATTTTGTAAAGTGTACAGTAAGTACTAGTACTTGATTGTGTTTGTTAATCAGACTTTGGACACAGTTGTTCTTTGTTCTTTGCAAGAGTACTGAAAAATATCTCCCTTTTGAAAATAATATTTGAATATAGATAGAATATTGAAAATAATCTTGAAAACAAAAAATAAAATCTTTGAAGTTCGATAAGTTTAAATGAAATAGAGTTGAACTGAGAAGGATTATGGAAGAACATATCATTGTCAGTATAAAAACTTTCTTAAAATTGTTGTCTGAAAATTGTTAAAATATAACCTTGATCTGATTGGTATGACAATGTAAAGAGTCGAATGTTAATTGAGTATGGAGGAAAACCTTCTTTTTAGTATAAAAACTTGGAATGATTCCATAAGTTTAAAAGATATGGGTTGAACAGAGAAAGATTGTGGATCTATGTCTCGTTTTCAGTGATAAAACTTAGGAACATTTTATTAAGTTTAACCTTTTCACTCAGATAGAGTTAAATTTAGAAAGAGTATTGAAGAATGTAACCTTTGAAGATTACAAACTTGGGAAAATTCTATTAAGTTTAAAAAGACAGAGTTCAACTTGGAAAGTGTAAGGAAATACTATCTCCATTAGAGTATAAAATATGTTTTAAAAAAATCGACTAAGTTCGAAATTATTGCAAGAATCAATACATGTATGTTGCCTGATTTGTTTGGTGTTACTATGGGTAGAGTCAAACTTTGAATAAAATATGGAAGAATGTATTCTTTTCAGTATAAAAACTTAGAGAAATTCGATTTAGTTCGTAAATAGTTTAGGTAGTGCATGATTAATTTGGTTCATAGAACTAGGACAGAGTTGAACTTTAAATTAGTATGGAAGAATATCTCCTTTCTAGTATAAAAACTTAAAATAATTCTCTTAGTTTTAAAAATAGAGTTGAACCAAGAAAGTCTGGATAAATAGCTCGTTTTGAATATAAAAACTTGGGAGTATTTAAGTGAATTCAAAAGGCGAAAGAGTTGAACTTATGGAAAGTAAGAAGGAAACTTAGATGGGTCTTGCTTGACTTCTTTCTTTTTTTTAATAAGCTGTGGATAGTGTTGAAGTTTTAATGAGTATGGAAGAATATCTACTTTTGAGTATAAACACTCTGAAAATGTTGAATAAATTCAAACGTAGAGTTAAACTTAGAAAAAATATCAAAAAAATATCACTTATTGAGTATAAAAACTTGAAAAAATTAGATCCAGTTCAATAAGAAAACAAGTTTTAAAAATGGGCGTTTCTTGATTAAGTTGATAGGACTACTGGTATAGACCAAGTAAGGAGCAAGATTTCCTTATTCGAAAAGAAATAGAGTTGAAAGGGTTTGGAATAACATCACCATTTGAGTATAAAATGTTGATAAATTTGACTGTTCGAAAATATTGCAAGATACAATATACGTCTGTTACTTAACTTGCTTCATAGGACTATAGATATAGTTCAACTTAGAAATTGCCAAGTAAACAATGAAGGTGGTTGATAGTTCAAACTTAGAACATTTCAATGGGTGTTAGAAAATTATACAACTATGTTGAAACAGAGACAAATGTTTAGGCGGCGGCTCGCGAAAAAAACGGCATTATTATATCCAAACTCAACGCCCTCCTCCTGCTCCACTTTGATTCCATAAGTTACTGGCCTTGTCATCATATGGAAAACTGTAGAACTAACTACTCGACACATTCAGCACACTATTAGATACATTTCCTCCCTGGGACAACCCCAACCAACTTAACGCAGGTACGATTGCGCGCTGTAAGTTTTTATACTGAATATGAGATATTCTTCCATAACCCTTACATACTCAAACTCTATCTATAGTCCTATCAACCTATCCAAGCACGTAATAATACTTGTTATCATTTCGAACTTAATCGATGTTTTTTTTTCAAGTTGTTACAGTAAAAAAAAGGAGATATTTTTCTATACTGTTTCCAAGCTAATACTTTGGCTCTTTTCTAACTTTATAGTATGTATTCCTTACTTTTTGTAAGTTCAACTCCGTGTCTTTTTTAATGTAAACGAAATTTTTCAAGTTTGTACTCTTCAAAGGATACATTTAACATACTCTTTCTAAATTTAACTTTATCTGAATGGAAAATTCTAACTTAATCAAACGTCTCTAAGTGTTTAATACTCAAAAGGAGATATTCTTCCATACTCTTTCCCAATTCAACTCTATTTCAACATAGTGCATTTGTTCTAAGTTTTTATACTAAAAAATGAGAAATTTTACCGTACTCATGCAAAGTCCAGCTCTGTTCATAGTCCTAAGGAAATCGATCAAGTACTAACACTTGTAGTCTTTACGAACTTATTCGAATTTCTCCAAATTGTTATACTTCTAAGAAGATATTTTCCCTTACTCTGGTAACGTTCAACTCTTTTATAGTCTATGCGACTATTTATGCAATCACACCAAACTGCTCTTTTCAAACAATAACTTTCCAAGTGTTTATACACATTAAGAGATTCTTACATACTCAAACAAAGTTCAACTCTATCAATCAATTTAATACTTGTACTCATGTCGAACTTAATCGAATTTCTCCAAATTGTTATACTTCTAAGAAGATATTTTTCCCTTACTCTGGTAACGTTCAACTCTTTTATAGTCGCATAAATCACACCAAACTGCTTTTTCAAACAATAACTTTCCAAGTGTTTATACACATTAAGAGATTCTTACATACTCAAACAAAATTCAACTCTATCAATCAATTTAATACTTGTACTCATGTCGAACTTAATCGAATTTCTCCAAATTGTTATACTTCTAAGAAGATATTTTTCCCTTACTCTGGTAACGTTCAACTCTTTTATAGTCGCATAAATCACACCAAAGTGCTTTTTCAAACAATGGCTTTCCAAGTGTTTATACTCATTAAGAGATTCTTACATACTCAAATAAAGTTCAACTCTATCAATCAATTTAATACTTGTACTCAAGTCGATCTTAAACGAATTTCTTCGATTTTATATACTGTAAATGAGATATTGTTCTATGCTATTTCCAAGTTCTATGCTCTAATAATTAGACTCTTTTTTACTTAATTGAATTTTTTCCAAGCCCAACTCTATTCTTGGCCTTATTAACCAAATCAGCCAAAAAATCATGTCTTAATGCCTGTACCGTTTCCGAATTAACAGATTTTTTCAAGTTGTTACAGTTAAAAGGGGTTATTGTTTTATACTATTTCTAAGTTCAACTCTAATACTTAGACTTTTTCTAACTTAAATCGAACTTTTCCCAGTCCAACTCTACCATTAGTCCTATCAACCAAATCAAACATCAATCATCTCTTATACTTGTACTCTTTTCGAACTTGATCGAGTTTTTTAAAAGTTGTTATATGTCTAGTTAGAGATTTTCTTTAGTACTCTTTTAAAGTTTAATTCTTTTTATCATCTTATGAACGAAACTAATCACATTCCAAAGAGAAAATACTTGCAATATTTTCAAACTTAGACAAATTTTATTCTCAAATAGATATAATATTCCATAATCTTTTTAAGTTCAACTCCGTACTTCATTACTAGATACTAAATGACTATGGACGTAAAGTCATAAAAGTAAACTGCCCTTGTTGAAGTAGATTTTTAGTTTGTATAATATTATTAAAGTTTGCGTGAACCTGAACAAACTGAATAATTTTAGCTTTTGAATAACTTGTGGTTAAAGCTATAATTTAGCTTCTTCATTACTTGAAACTAAAATGATGGAACGTAATTCAAGAAAGTAAACTTCCCTTGTTGATGTAGATTTTCAATTTCCATATTATTTTGAAAGTTTGTATGACACTGAACAAACTGCATACTGTGGGTTTTTGCTCATAGATGGTTTGCGCTACAGTTTAATTTCTCCGGACTTCATTACTATATACTAATGACTATGGTTCTCAAATCAGAAAAGTAAACCTCCCTGGTTAAAACAGAATTTCTATATGTATATTATTTTGAAAATTTAAGTAAAACTGAACAAACTGTTTACTGTTGGCTTTTAGTGAATCAAGAAAGTAACCTTTCCTTGTTAAAGTAGATTTTCAACATGTATATTATTTGAAAGTTTGCATGAAACTGAACAAACTGCACACTTTCGGTTTTTAGTCATGGGTGGTTTTGTTAGTTTCTTCGGTTATCAATACTAGGTACTAAGA
The DNA here is from genome assembly GCA_035578905.1 of Stictocephala bisonia. Taxonomy (NCBI): domain Eukaryota; kingdom Metazoa; phylum Arthropoda; class Insecta; order Hemiptera; family Membracidae; genus Stictocephala; species Stictocephala bisonia. The sequence continues at coordinate 83,893 of JAQJVL010002129.1, forward strand.
TAACTATGGACCACAGATCAAGAAAGTTGAAGTAGATTTCAAATTGAATATTAATTTGAAAGTTGCGTGAAACTGAACGAACTGTGTACTATTGGTTTTTTGTCATATGTCGTTTAAGTTACAAAGTTCTACTAAAATAGCTATGGATCTTACATATTTCAATTTCTATATTATATTGAAAGTTTGAGTTAAGCTGAACAAAATTTATACTGTTGGTTTAGTCATAGTTGGTTTGAGTCAACAATTTAGTTTCTTTGGACTTCATTACTAGAACTATAGATCATATGAAAGTAAATTTCTCTCGTTGAATTAGATTTTATTTTGAAAGTTTACGTGAAACTTAACAAACTGCACACTGTTGGCTTTTAGTCAGTGGTGGTTTAAACTACGACTTAGTTTTTGAAGACTTCATTACGAGATACTAAAATAACTATGAATCACAAATCAAGAAATTTAACATCCTTGTTGAAGTAGATTTTCAATTTTATATATTTTGAAACTTTTTGTGAAACTGAACAAATGCTTACTTTTGGTTTTTAGTCATAAGTGAGTCGAATTTTTTAAAAACAATTTACATCCTAATGGAGATAGTATTTCTTTACTCTTTCCAAGTTGAACTCTATGTCTTTTTAAACTTAATAGAATTTTCCCAAGTTTGTAATCTTCAAAGGTTACATTCTTCAATACTCTTTCTAAATTAACTCTATCTGAGTGAAAAGGTTAAACTTAATAAAATGTTCCTAAGTTTTATCACTCAAAACGAGACATAAATCCACAATCTTTCTCTGTTCAACCCATATATTTTAAACATATGGAATCATTCCAAGTTTTTATACTCTAAAGAAGGTTTTCCTCCATATTCAATTACAATTCGACTCTTTACATTGTCATACCAATCAGATCAAGGTTATATTTTAACAAATTTCAGAAAACAATTTAAGGAAAGTTTTTATACTGAAAATGAGATGATCTTCCATAATCTTTCTCAGTTCAACTCTATTTCTTTTAAACTTATCGAACTTTCAAAGATTTTATACTCAAAAGGGAGATATTTTTCAGTACTTTTGCAAAGAACAACTGTGTACAAAGTCTAATTAACAAAATTAGGACATTACGAAGATAACCACATCCCTTCACATAAAGCTCGATGAAAGAGAAATCTACCCTCTGGCTACAAGGTCGGTTGTACCCAATAATACTACAATGTACCGTTAAACACCTTAGGGCTTGAGCTGTAGCGATTGCCAACTATCATCCCTCTCACTTTCTCTATATATATTTTTCATAATTAATATTAATTTTATTCATATTTTAATTTTAAATTAACAATATTACCTCATCTTGATCTGGTCCAGCTGACACAACATTCCACAATCATCTCTCAACATAATTAATATTAATTTTATTCATATTTTAATTTAAATTGATTAACAATATTACGTCATCTTGATCTGGTCCAGCCGACACAGCATCCCATGATCATCATCTCAATCTGGTCCAGCCAGCATCCCTAAGCTCCTCGATTGTACGGCTCTCTCTATTTTACACTCTTCTTGTCATTGATAATATAAATTCAAGTGGAATAACTTTAAATTCTAACGGAAATTAATATGGGCTAGGTATAAGAGTATATTTGATATCTTCAGTTATTGTCAGTGATATTACAAAATTTGAATATTGCAATTTGTGAGTTGATGTACTAGCAAACTGATATACCAATCTTTTTGTCGGAAAGATTTCTATTGACACAGAACACATAACCTGTTTTATTTTATTATTTTTGATTTTAACAGACATCTTATAACAGGTTTAACACATGTACATTGATCTAAAATTAAAAGTTTGCTAAGTTTAAACTTATTTTTTTATTTTTTTTTTCATTTTGTGTGATTGTTTTGTTCTTTTATATATATACATATATATATATATATATATATATATATATATATATATATATATATATATATATATATATATATATATATATATAATTTTTTTCACAGACAAATTTAATACTGGAAAGGCTTTTTTTTATAGAGTCTTACTTGCGTAAATTTTCAAAATTAAATCACAGAATATTTGAAAGAGTTTTAAAATCAATATTCTACATATTGATTATACATTATAAAACAGGTATTCTAAATGTTTTATGTAATGTTTTCAATATTGACTTTCCTGTCTATACTGGTAAGATTACGTAAGGAATTATATAAGAAGAAAAAATATACACAATCTCCACAGCTGACTAGCATTATTAAAACAATCGTTTCAATTATCTTTAATCCTATGCTGTGATATGAGATTTCCTAAGACGTTTTTAGATTACAAATAGGTGTTATTGCTATTGAATATCTCAACAGTAAATTAGATGTAAGCAAACAATCGTTTATATTTTAGAAAAATATAGAGTTGAAAAATGTTTTCCTGGCTTTTTTAAATTTCCATGGTGGAATTTTAAATATAATTCAGTAATAAATTTCACCAATTAAACATATATTAAGTTTTTTGTCGTGGTGAGGCAATTTTTTTAGAGTCCTATTATGTTATCTAATACTATCCTAGAATCTTCAAATTATAATGTTAATAAAATATATTTTTACTAAACAGTCCTCAAGTTATACATTATCAATAAATTAATGAAACAATTTGCATGATTCAGTAAGTTTGTTCCTAACTTTGAAACTAATTATAAAAATCCTCCAACGATGAAAGACTAGTTAATAAAATAATTACCCAACAACAGTTTGGTTTCATTAAGTAAACGAAGAATATGATGAACTCAATTCTAATCCTGGAAACAGTAAGAGATTTTTACTCTCTTCCACAGTCAAAACAGATCATCCTTTATGGCGCTCATTGTGCGTTCGTGAAAGTGACAATTATGAAGTTAGAGTCAGTTAGATTTGTTGACAGCTCCATCCATGCCATTTTCTAGTACTAGTACAGTATTTTCATCAAACGACACAATGGATGTGGTTTGGTCAGGTTTGGGATACTTCACAGACAGGTTACTCCACCTCAGGCCCCAAACCTCAAACACTAGCCCTACTATTTTTTTCGAACAGCTGATGTGGTTTCACATCCCTTGAGTTGGAAACCCTCATTCCCTCGGGACATTGTAACAGTTTAAGTGGTGGGAAGAGCTTCCTTAGTTAAAATTTAGAAAGTAAAATAACCCGAAGAATAAAAACACATATAGAGCAGAAATCGGTCATTTCTGATTTATTCTCGAAAACATGCTATTGACTAAGTTGATAACCCATTAACTAATAATAAGAACGATTTCCGCATCATATTTATTCTCATTCTATTTATATAAATAAACTATTATACTTTATTGTGACTCGTAGACGAATATTATAACCCTCATAATTAAAATTCAAGGAATATGCCTGATTTTCATAATTAAAAGTGAATTTATTGTACATTAGTTACGCGGAAGTCAGGTACGTGTGTTACGTAGCAGATCTACCGTTAAGGATTGTTCCCAACAAAAGATAAATATTGATGATTGTAGAAGCTCAGGATAAAAATCACATATTTTTCTAAGTTGATCGAGGAAATCTTGTGGAAATTGGTTATTTTCAAGAGAAGTTTTTGCAACCATGAAAACATCATTTTTAATTTTATTTTTATACCTAAATGTAGCGTAGGGCAATATATTAAAAAATGAGATTTTGCCTATTATAATTTTGGCTATTTAGGTTTGGATTAACAGACCATTAAAAGGGGGCTGTATTTTTAGATATAAGACCATTAACATTTTTAATTTATCCTGATTTGTCCAAATTGGTCAGAAGCGTAGTTGATTGAATCCCAGCATCATAAGGAACTCAGCGCGATCCCAATCAGAGTTGTAACACCTTTGGAAGGGATCAACTGATAACAACCGGATGTTCATTTGGCATTGGGCTATTAATTAATGACACTTTCTAAGGAATCATCGGCCTTAGTTTGTAATCTAAGCATGGTCAATCAATACCACCATACGTGTATGGTTCGCTGGGTGTTCCAATGCCACTGTTCGTGTATGGGTAGGTGGGTGAATCAACATCACTTATATTAATTGTACTCATCACACTTATTCGAAAGTCATATTCGCCTAATATTGACAATCGGTGTCTTACGAATAAACAAATAAAAAGAAATAAATGTCAGCAGAAATGGGGGTTATTTTAGCTTCCGTCGACCACTGTTCCAAACGCTGATATGATCGTTATCACGAATGTTTGCTGATTACGTTCAATCTCTTTTGATCACTGCGAATGCTGACGAAGTGATAGCTGGCCTAATCAGCTGCCTCGACCAACGTCACAATACAACTAGATAGTGAGGTCTAACTATTAAGCACCGTATTTGCTTATTGATTTTCTGTATTGCAAAATAATATTTAAGTACTTTCTAATATACGTATTATACAAAAATTAATCATTTTAATTAAAAACCATCAATCTATTGAAGTGATGTTACAAAGTGTTGTCGTCAATTATGTCTTTAATATAAAAGATAGAAGAACTGAAGACCTTAATAATAGGAGATATTTTAAGTTTTGTTGTTCTTTCGTTTTCATGCTTGTAATTGCATATAGTGTCTTTTTAATACCAGTTCGGGAGTTCGGCATGATGTAAAGAAATATAAGCATCCTTTAGATTTTTTTCAGCCATACGTTAGATAGTTTGACAATTTAAACTTCACTTAATCTTTTAATGTTAGGAGAAATATTGAAGAAGACGTGACTATCTTAAGAAGAGTTTGGCTCGGTACTACTTTAATACCAATGTAGTCCAGTTGCATGTCTATATAAGTACTATAAGTGAAGAGTATTAGAATCCACTCACCTACCTATACACGTACAATGGAACTAACCCATCCGCCCACCCATACACGTACAATGGAACTAACCCACCCACCCACCCATACACGTACAATGGTACTAACCCACCCACACACCCATACACGTACAATGGTACTAACACACCGCCATTTTGTTAGGGTGCGTCTGTGTGTGTGGTAGGAGAGTGATGTGAGTATGTGCAAATGTGACTGTAAATGTATGTTTGTATGGTAGGTGAGTGGGTATGAAGTCTCTGCTAATGATAGCACCTGATGCAATAAATATTAATGACTTTTCTGTCTCTTCTTATGCGCATGCATATATTTGATATTCTTTTATATCAAACTAGTTTTAAGTTCATATTGTTCTTTATGCTATTTAGTAGTAGTGGTCGACTACATTCCGACTGTTGGACCATATTGGACTCGTTTCCCCACACACAGGCATCCACCCATGTGGGGAATCAATTTCATGTATTTTTGTAATGTTTATATGTTATCAAGGAATAAATAGAATTTTCGTTTAGTTTCATTTCATTTTAGTTCTCTTACCTGTGAAAAAAAATAAAGTGTCCCAATTTTATAGCAGAAATATTTATTAAAAAATAATTTAAATCTTACCAATTAAATATCTGTACAACATTGTGCAAAAATGTCAACCTATTATTTTTTCTTACATTCTTTCTTATGAGACGCCATCACAACTTTGTGCGTATTTTTAGGCAATTATGAATGATGATATGAGTGTAGGATGAGTGTGGTGTGATATGAGTGTAGTCTCGTTACTAACTGAGGACAGAAAGGGCAATTTATTAATAGCCCATCAGTCAGGGTAACTATGGGACCTACAGCCTTACATGGAATCCGAACCAGATAGTGTTGGTCTGATTTTCAGCTAACTGACAAGTCTGACATTCAGGTCTCTCCCCTACACAACATCCGAATCTTGACTACCATCAAACATTGACACCCCAGACGTCTCTAATAATGTACACGTCGATGGTAACCATGCGGCGGACGCCGTGTCAGTATTAAGAGGATCGAGCATTGAACATATCTTTTTTTTTTTCATTTGTATAAACAAAACAATCAATATGCCTTCGTCTCAACCGAGTACAGTATGACGCTGGTTGGGTTACAGCGTATTAGATAGCTGCATCAAAAATAATACCTAACTGTTTGAACATAGAAATGTTATTAGGCCTACATTGTTAGTTGTATCCTAAAGAATGTTATTTAGTGAAGTCAATAGGCTCATAAAGAGAAGCTTTAATTCAAAAAGTAATTACAAGTATACTTAATGTTTAAGTAGGTTTTAAAAAATATATATATTTAAAGCTATAAACATTTAACCATTACGTTTTATGTGTTTATATATTTCTTCTTCAGATACCGATTGTCATAATATGAGCGGATATACTTTGGAAATGAATGTGAATGAGTGCTTACAAACATATCAAACTTGTTCAATGATTTTGCAAGCTGATTTTTAAGTTTTTGTATTTTATTATATTTTGTTAGCTCTTATTATTTAAATTCTTAAAACAAAAGTAACTTCGTCAATTCGAAGCTCATTTATTTAGTGATAATTGATATTTCAGTTATTTAATTAATTGCCGTTGTTTGAGGCTATTCAAACACTAACACAAAAATTAATACTACATTCCAAAAAAAAAAAATATGTCAACCAATTAAAAGCAATCATTGTGTCTATTAGTGATTAGTGAACGATTACGCAATATGACCTTTGCACTTCCCCTCGGAATGCTCTCAGGCCCGTACAAGTTCTAACATACCTTTGTGCAATACGATCTCAGGCCTGTACAAGTTCTAACATACCTGTGAGATACGTTCTCAGGCCTGTACAAGTTCTAACATACCTTTGTGCGATACGTTCTCAGGCCTGTACAAGTTCTAACATACCTGTGAGATACGTTCTCAGGCCTGTACAAGTTCTAACATACCTTTGTGAGATACGTTCTCAGGCCTGTACAAGTTCTAACATACCTGTGAGATACGTTCTCAGGCCTGTACAAGTTCTAACATACCTGTGAGATACGTTCTCAGGCCTGTACAAGTTCTAACATACCTGTGAGATACGTTCAAATTCAAATTTTCAAATTCAAATTCTTTATTCATAATTTTTTGTACACATATACAAAGAATAGCGTCTTAATACTTAAATGCTTAAACTAAAATAAAACTACGAGATACATGTCTATAAAAAATAAAACAAATAATAACAATAATGGGACTTATTGAATTTATTGGAAGACCAGGCTCTCAGTACTCAAGAACAAAAATATTCATTAATTGAATAGAGTGCTTTTTCAGTTAGATATCTTTTTATTTTGATTTCAACACTTTTCGCATTATTTTCAAGCTTAATCTCAGTTGGTAACTGCATAAAGAAATGTTTTCCAATGTAGCTTGTTTTCTTTTTATAGAATTCCAAGCTGTGTCGATATAAGGATATTTTATTACGTGTGTCATAATTGTGTTGGGATTGTATTAGAGATTCACTGCAGTTTGACTTAAAAAATTTAATGCATTCAATAATGTATAGGCTGTATACTGTCGGTATGTTTTGTTCGGAAAAAATGTGCTTTACATGATCTATTATATTCAGTTTGAACAATATTCTGAGTGCCTTTTTTTGTAATATCAAGATTTTATCTAAATTCTGTTTAGTTGTTGCGCCATATATACTAATACCTTAAGATATATGGGAATGTATAAAAGCATAGTATATCATTCTCATAGTTTCTGTATTGCACAATTTTGATATTCGTCGTAAGGCATAGATTCCAGAAGAAAGTTTGCGAGTAATGTTGTCCACATGGATATCCCACGATAAATGTTCATCTATAGTCAAACCTAGAAATTTTGTACTGCTGCATTGAATCAAAAAATCATCTTCTATTGAAATGTGTGGTTGAAGCTTTTTTCCGGCCTGTTTTGTAGAAAACGATAAAAAGGTAGATTTTGTGGAATTTAGAAGAAGGTTGTTTGAGTCAAAAAATGATTTGACCTCTGATAAATCTAAAAGAGATGATATTTCAATATCTTCTTGATTTTTCCCAGTAACCACCATATTAGTGTCATCTGCATAAAGACAGAGATCACTATTAACTACTTTTTGTGGAAGGCCTTGGATGTAACATAAAAAAAGAAGAGGTCCCAGAATGGAACCCTGAGGCACCCCATGCTTAACTCTTTGAGATTTTGATGCAAATTTTCTTATGTAATTACACGAATGAGTTTCTTCTCTATGTTTAATCTCTACATATTAGGTCTTTCACTTAAATATGACTCAAACCAATCTATTTCTTTCCTACGCAATCCAAGTTCCTTTAATTTGGTTATTAATTTTGTGTGAGAGACGCTGTCAAAGGCACGTGATAAATCAAGAAAAATACCTACTACGTTCTCACCTTTATAATAGCACTTATAATGTTTTCAATAAAATTAACACCAGCAGTGATGGTGGATTTTCCAGGCCTAAAGCCATGCAGTTCCTTGTCCAATAAATTATTATTTTCAAGATAATTCAACAGTTGATTATACACACACCTTTCAAATATTTTAGAGAAAGTTGGGAGAAGCGATATAGGACGGTATGATGAAAAGTCTTTGTAATCTCCCTTTTTATACACTGGGATCACTTTAGCAATTTTTAATCTATCAGGAAAATGGCCTGATATCATTGAAGAATTAATTAGATGGGCTAAAGGTTTTGCAATAATTTTTATACAATTTTTTATAAGTGTAATGGGGATGTCATCAAACCCAGCCGAGTATTTATTTTCAAAACACATAGCAATTTTAATGACATCCTCATCGGTAATTTGAGTGAATGAAAAATAATTATTTGGACGTTGATATTTTTGGTCTTCAGAAGAAAGGTCAGAGGGACTATACCCTAAATTAGGTTTAATATTTTCATCCACTACGTTCACAAAATAATCATTAAAAAGTGCACTAATAACTATTGGGTCTGTTACGAAAGAATTTTCTTTTTTTAAGATGAGATTTGAGATTGAAATTTGACGAGTGCCAACATTTGAATTGATTATACCCCAAGTGGTCTTTATTTTATTTGTGGCGTTTTGAATTTTTCGGCCAATGTTTCTTTTTTTGTATTCAACTATATCATTTTTCAATATTTTCTTCCTGGCTTTAATTTGAGTGCTTAAACAATCATTTTTTGTAACCCTCCGCAATTTTTCTAAATCAATTAACTCAGATTTTTTTTCTTCATGTCAGATGTGATCCAAGTGTATGTTTTGTTATCTGATTTCTCTGTCACCATTAACTTAGGGAAACAAACATTAAAATGGTATAAAAAGAGTTCATGAAAAACTTCATATTTTTTATCTACTGGAGCCTGGTACATATCCATCCAGTCCTCCTTTTCAAGACACCTTTTAAAATATTCAGTGTTGTCATCATTGAGTTTTCGTACTTCCTTTCTGGTAATTTTTACAGAAGAACTACTAGCATCTAGAATTTCCAGCAAAATTGCATCATGATCAGAAATCATGGTTATTAAACCACAAACTCTAGTTTTATCATCAGAAAAATTTGTTAAAAAATTGTCTAATGCAGTTCTTGATGTAGGAGTAACTCGGGTTGGGAATTCAACTTTGTAGGAAAAGTTATACATTCTCAAAATATTATTAAATTTTTTAAATGTGTTATCTTTTTTAAGTACATCAATGTTTATATCACCAGTTAAAAGGACATATTTGAATTTTGAGGAAAGAGCATTAATCAAAATTTCCAATTTATTGAGAAATGGGTTGGTGTAACAGTGATTCGGTGAACGATAAAGGCAAGCTAAGACAAAAGAAATATTACCAAATACAAACTGTGCCAAGCAACATTCAAACTCCCTCTCAACCAACATCTCCTGTACTACGGACAGTGTAACTGCATTACTATTTAAGGTGCGTTTAGCCAAGATCATGACTCCGCCGCCAAAGGAGTTTTTTCGTGCTAAATGTGACCTGATAGAGTAACCCTGGATATTTAAGCGTGATATTTCATCATCTGTCATATTCACTTCAGATAAAGCTACAATATCAGGCTTAATTTCTTCGAGGGTGATAATAAATTGATCTAGGTGAGGCGGAAGGGTTTGAATATTCTGGTGCAATACTGATAAGGATTTATTTTTTACTATTTGCTTAGAGCAATCCGCAGTAAAAGAGATGTCATCAGGAACTGAGGGGCCCTCACCCAGTATACTTGGTATATAATGTTGATTTTTTAAGAATTCGGAAGGGGAGGCCAGCTGTTTGAGTTTAAAAGATTTTTAAAGGTATCTGTGGCAATAGTATTTGGATTTGTCAAGTATGGAGAGGGAAGTGGCATAGAAGGGCTAGGTGATGGTGAAATTACTTGGTGGAGCTGTAGACTCGCCTCGCTGTTGCTCTCGACGGTCAGGGTGGAGTTTTGGTGGCCATTATTTCTGGTTGAAGCAGAGACCACAGCCAAGCACGGCGGGCTCGCTGGCGGCCGTTGAACAGAAGCTCCGCTGACGAGGGCTGTGACACCGCCTGCACACCAGTCTCCTCGAACTCCGCAAGCCTCGTAACTCGCAGCTCATCTCCATTACGGCTGTCCATCGTCTCAATGCATGCTGCTATTTTTCTACATAATTCCCGTTTTCCTCTTGAGTTCATATGCAAGCCATGTTGGGTGAAATTTATCCTTTCCATGTCGTGAAGATTAACGGTGTTATAGTTACCGCACTTAAGAGAGTCTCTTTTTAAACGCGAATTTACATATAGAATCGTCTTGTTGGTGTAGTGATCCGATCTTAAGTCATGTCTATGGGGAACTTGAACCACGATCCAGTTTGTATGCTCATTTCTCCGTACGAAGTTCCACAACCGCCTGAGCAGAGCATCTGCTGGCCGATTATTGCGTGGGCAAGACTCCGTCAAGTCATTGGTACCAGCCAATAGTATCCCAACATCCTTCTTAGAGAAATTCGAACTAATGTTTTCAGCATTTTGTAGTATATATTCACTTTTAGCACTTGAGTTTACTAGAACGAAAGTTTCGGCATTGTTTTGAAGGGCGTCATTTAACGGCATGTGTAGGTTTTTGCCATGGCTATCAGCATAAACAAAAAGTTTCCTTGTCACGTTTTCATCTTGTATACTTGAGTCATGGGATTGTTGGCAGTTGCTATTTTTATTTTTATTTTTTGGATGTCTTGGCAGTTTAGTGGGAGCAGGTTTCTTCTCAAGACGTCTGTTATGGCTAGCTAAATGTTGAGTATTTATTTCATTTACCAAAGCGTCAGGCAGGAAATCTTGGTTAAGTGGCGAAAACCTGTTAGCTACAGGTAAAGTTGGGTGGAATTCTGGCTCCGAATCGGAAATAGAAAAGGAACCGTTTTTAGTGAGATTACCAACGGTTTTTTTGTCGGAAGATACACACAATTGCCTTTGCAGTATCGAATTTTCTTCTTCCATGACCCGTAGAGTGCTTATTACATTAGCCATTTCCTCTTTATAAATAGTACATAATTTGCATTCCTGTTTTGACCTATCTTCCATCTCTTTTAACAAGTCATCATTGGCTTTATTTGCTTGTGCAAGATCAAGCTTCATAGTCTCGTTAAGATTTGTAAGTTTATCATTTTCAGATAGCAAATTTGCATTTAATAAATTCAATTCAGTCCAATGATCGTCTTCTTTATTACATATAATTTTAGGACTATCCTTAGTGCACTCTAATTGTTTTTTCTGTCCTGTATATGGTCGATGAGACATGACTGTCTGTCGGTTAGTTCGTGCACCCTGGTGACTAGCTCATCCTTGGTCTTTAACACCTCTCCATCGGTCTGCGTGAAGGTGGTGGCGGTGATCTTGCGGTTGTACATTTGCGACAAGAGCGGCGTGGTCTGCGGCGTGGCGGGGCTCCGGCCGGCCGCCGGCGACGGCGACTGGCTCAGCGAGCGCATCGTCACCGGGTGCTCACCCGTGTGCTTTTCGTTAACTGAAATCAATTTGGTCTTGGTGGTATTTGTTTTTAGCGACGCTCCACGTGTCCTTCCAAGACATCGCCAACTAATTTCGCCGTTTTGTAGGACTCTATTTTCTCTGTATTTGCTTTCATTATATACTAAGCAAGGCTTCCCTTTTTTAGTTGTCTCTATTAAAAACGACATTTAATTGGCTTCTCAGGCCTGTACAAGTTCTAACATACCTCTGTGTGATACGTTCTCTGGGACAACTCACTTGAACTAAAATTGATTTGTGCTGATGGAAATTCCCAAAAATAATAACACATTGGTCCAGTGAAAAGTATTTATAATGAGACTAGACAAGCCAATATGACCATGGGGGAACAATATGTTTGAACAACTCGAGGTACCAGTGAAGATCGACAAAACTCAAAATAGGTTAGCTTTTATCCCCAATATTGTACTAAATTGATAAAAAATCTAAAACATAGAAGTCCGCATAGATTCGATTTGGAAAATTATACCATACCTATCTGTAATCAAATGTTTGGTTATGATATCCAATATTAAATTATTTATAAAATAAAACTTCTTTATTGAGGTGAAATTAGGGCAAAAACTGACCTTTCTTACATTTAACCTCCATCTAACATTATTTACAGTGTTAGGTTAAGATTCTACAGAAGTAGTTACCATATTGCATGTACAGTGTTTCCACAAAAGCAGTGTTAAATTGGAAAGCACCATGACTTGACGATTTGTCGGAAAATTATAAATTTGATATCGTTTGAAAGAGATTAAAAGGCACTAAAGAATCCACTTTTTAATTTTTATAAAATGTTAATATTGATCAAATAAAAAATATTACATTTTAGTTAAACAGCGTATGATTTTTATGAAAACACTTAATTTTAAAGTTGATTTTTTAGTAACTTTTACGTTCTTTCTAACTACTGTATATTAAAAGTATAATTATTCGAAAAATCGTTAAGTCGTAGTGCTTCCCACATTTAACATTGCTCTTATGGGATATACATCCCATATTGTGACTACCTCTCCATACTCTTATAGGAGAACAAAAGAGCTCGGCTTCAACCGAAATTGTTTACAACATCCCTGAGTGAAAGGGCAGTCAATACGTAGTTATTTAGGACGATGCAGACCGAGTAAATGGCCTTCCCAGGGAGAATATTAACTTTTTTCAGGTTGCTAATCCTGCTCATGACAAACCATGTCCTCTTAAGGATTAGCTCAGCTTTTTTACTAATGTTAGCTCAATTGTTTCATATTTTAAGAGGCAAGTTGAAGCCCAAATCATATCAACGTCAGTGTCTCTTCAGACCTTGCCAGCTACCAGATCAGGTCACACACTCTCAGCTCGTACCTCGCACGAAATGTAGGGGAAATCGAATCTTCCAGTATACAGATAAACTTACTACCATTGTAACATTGTAAAAAAATAACTTATTTCCTCAATTCTCACTAACAATCCGTGTCAAATACTAATTTCCCTGTCTTCTATTTTTACCTTCATTTGTCTATTCTAAACAACCCGTCATGAACATATTTAATTGTAGTAATTTAATGTTATTTTTAGATAGTTGAATGTTTATAACCACATTATGATGGCATATCCTTATTTAAATACTTGGATTGTTAGTGGATTATTTTTCCTTTTTATTCAGATATTTACTAGAATTCCCTTGCGTCATTCTTAGAATTGAACTACATTTATTCTCCTTTTTATATACGTGTTAGTAATTTTCATCAAACACTTTTTCTACCTCGACACCAAATTAAATAACATTTTTATGTTATAGCTCATGTTTTAGTGTTACAGTAATTATTTTGCTACTAAATGCCTTCAATATATTTTTTAATAAAATTATAGAAATATGTATAAAAATTGTGTTTTCTGTTGAAAAGAAAGTAATTTATTAACCTCAATACTAATGCTTTCAGCTAGAGCTAAACTGTCCAGTTGCACCTACATGATTTGCATAAATTTAATTACAATTTTATGTCAAGTTCGTTTTAAAACATGTCAATTAGACTCTTGCATTAAACCCCCTATTTTCGTTTTTTTAATTTATATCCTATATATACTGAATTTATTACACGTGGGCGTAACTTTCATTCTAAATACAATTTTTATTAATGTACGAAAAATATTAACTCAGTTTGTGAGTAAGATTACATTGAATATATTGTCTTTAATGATTTGTGCAATAGGCCTTTCATGAGACTGTAGATACCCATAGGGGGGCCTGGCCTATTGAGATTCACTGATGACAGTAATTATGTAATTGAATAGGAGACAAGCAGAGCCAAGCATATACAGCAGACCCTGAACAAGTGGAGTATACTAGAGCAGGACAATCACACCTCTCTAACCTTGGCTATAATCCAGTGTCTCTCTTCCGGTGTAACTGGAACTTGAGAGTCGGAAATGTGTTTCGATCATCGTGAAACTACGATCATTCTCGTGTACAGATCGAACACAACTGTCCTTACAGTTCAGGCCTCGACAACTGAACTAGATCAGACTAGGACACTCACGCCTCTCTAGCCTTGGCTATAATCCAGTGTCTCTCATCCGGTGTAACTGGAACTTGAGAGTCGGAAATGTGTTTCGATCATCATGAAACTACGATCATTCTCGTGTACATATCGAACACAACTGTCCTTACAGTTCAGACCTCGACAACTGAACTAGATCAGACTACGACACTCACGCCTCTCTAGCCTTGGCTATAATCCAGTGTCTCTCATCCAGTGTAACTGGAACTTGAGAGTCGTAAATGTGTTTCGATCATCATGAAACTATGATCATTCTCGTATACAGATCGAACACAACTGTCCTTACAGTTCAGGCCTCGACAACTGAACTAGATCAGACTAGGACACTCACGCCTCTCTAGCCTTGGCTATAATCCAGTTTCTCTCATCCAGTGTAACTGGAACTTGAGAGTCGGAAATGTGTTTCGATCATCATGAAACTACGATCATTCTCGTATACAGATCGAACACAACTGTCCTTACAGTTCAGGCCTTGACAACTGAACTAGATCAGACTAGGACACTCACGCCTCTCTAGCCTTGGCTATAATCCAGTTTCTCTCATCCGGTGTAACTGGAACTTGAGAATCGGAAATGTGTTTCCACGCATGACGGGGAGACTGTCTGGTCAGCCATATTGAATAATTGTCCACAACGACATGGTTTAGCTGTTATTATATAGGGTGTGTCAAATGTCTGGAGAGGTTTTTGTCAGTAATTTGTATGGAAGTTATAGAACTTGTGATGCATAACTGTAAAGTGCGCTCTAAAAAGAATATTTTTGTGTCTTCCTAGCACAATTGCTGAAATAAACGAATAGTTTGTTTAGCAGAAAAAAATAAGTCGAGTTTAAAAACTTAAAAATACCAGACAGAACTCATTACTCATTAGATACCAGTTCAGGCCACGGCCGTCTCCCATGGATGGGCGAACCAGACGACCGGCGCGGCGTGTAAGTGAAGGCCAATACCCCGCCATTCCAGCGAGCACTTACATAACTGAGGTTCCAGGTATATATTGTACATACGTCAGATTTCAGCAATACAATTATATCTACATCTACTTTATATCACTTTCTATACATAACATAATGTTTGTAATAACACTTTATTATACTCCAGGATTCAATATGACTTACCACTATCGGCACAGAAATTATGACGTGTAACCGAGGTTAATTTGTGATTAAATTGGTCATAGGCCTCTTAGTTTCTTAGTAAACAACCTTCAAACTGGGGTGCACATAATTTCTGCACCGACATAATGTCTCGGTGATACTTACAAAACATTTATAGATCCTACTATATTACCATTTTACAGGTTGGAACGTGTATAAATACAAATTAAATAACGGTCACCACAGAATAAAAACAGACATAAGGGCAGCAGTATAATGACAATGGACGTGTTGTCATTGAGTTACTTTTTGATAAATATTTGTATCTATAAATACATTGAAATAAGCTGCACTTTTATTTAAATTTAACGTTATCATTGTACGGTAGTTAAATTGTTTTTGAAGGCAGTATCTGTATTGTATTGGCACTGAATCTATAGTTAGTATTTATACATAATTCATAATTACTCTACTTGTCTTTTTCTGCAAAAAAAATTAAAACTAAATGAAAACGAGTGCGATAAAATTACTGTTCATGTCAGTTAAAGTAAATAATTTGCTATTTTTACGCTTGCTGATTGCTCTATTTCTAGTTCTATACAGAAAAATAGTTTTATAAGTTTTCTTATAGTTTCAATTATATTATACAAGTAAATCAAGACCTACAGCATATATGTTTAAATGGTTTTAAATGTAAGTTTAATAACAAACAATCGATGTATTAAAACTTGTTGAGTTTTTGATAACTGACATTAGTTAAGCATAAATTAGTGATGCTTCATAAACTAGCCTGATATATTTTAACCCTTTTTTGCATTGCGTCAGATGTATGTGTATGTTTCTTTATCTGTGACATTACAGAATACAAATTATTTACAATAAAAGTACAAAGATGGACATTCGATTGTGAATCCCACTGGTCTGAGGATGTACCGTAGTTTACCTTAATCTACGAATATTTGCAAATTTGATATATCTGCATACTTATGTTGAAAAAAATTAAGGTTTGTGACGTCCTTTTTTTAATGTATAAATACCCATAATATTTGTGTCAGCGATATTAGGGACCCACCCTTACAACAACAGTGATATTGACCCACTCTCTATACGCACGGTGGTATTGGCCCACCCACCCATACAAGTACAGTGGTACTGACCCACTCTTACAAGTACAATGGTACTGACCCACTCTTACACGCACGGTGGTATTGACCCACCCATACAAGTACAGTGGTACTGACCCACTCTTACACGCACGGTGGTATTGACCCACCCATACAAGTACAGTGGTACTGACCCACTCATACAAGTACAGTGGTACTGATCCACTCTTACACGCACGGTGGTATTGACCCACCCATACAAGTACAGTGGTACTGACCCACTCTTACACGCACGGTGGTATTGACCCACCCATACAAGTACAGTGGTAATGACCCACCCATACAAGTACAGTGGTACTGACCCACTCTTACACGCACGGTGGTATTGGCACACCCATTCAGGTACAATGGTATTAACCCACCCTTACACGCAAAGTTGTATTGACCCACCCATACAAGTACAGTTATATTGTTCCACTCTCTATACGCACGGTGGTATTGACCCACCCTTACAAGTACAGTGATATTGACCCACTCTTACATGCACGGTGGTATTGACCCACCCTTACAAGCACGGTGCTATTGACCCACCCTTACATGCATGGTGTTATTGACCCACCCTTACACGCACGGCAGTATTGGCCCACCCTTAAACTTACAGTGGTATTGACCACCCTTACACGGACGGTGGTATTGACCCACCCTTACATGCACAGTACTATTGGCCCACCCTTACACGTACGGTGGTATTGACCCACCCTTACACGTACGGTGGCATTGGCCTATCCTTACACGCACGGTGGTATTGGCCCACCCTTACACGTACGGTGGTATTGACCCATCCTTACATGCACGGTGCTATTGACCCACCCTAACACGCACGGTGGTATTGACCACCCTTACGCGGATGGTGGTATTGACCCACCCTTACACGTACGGTGGTACTGACCAATTCTTACACGCATGGTGTATTGGCCCACCCATACAAGTACAGTAGTATTGACCCACCCTTACACGCACGGTGGTATTGACCCACCCTTACACGTACGGTGGTATTGACCCACCCTTACACGTAAGGTGTTACTGACCCATTCTTACACGCACGGTGGTATTGGCCCACCCATACAAGTATAGTAGTATTGACCCACCCTTACACGCACGGTGGTATTGGCCCACCCATACAAGTACAGTAGTATTGGTCCACCCATACAAGTATAGTGGTATTGACCACCCACCCATTCATACACGTACGTAAGGTGGTATTGTACAAAGGTATTGCACCCATACACGTACGGTGATATTTACCCACCCATAAATGTACCCTTTTTCTTTAGGCAAGGGTAACTTAAAGAAGAAAATGCCACCAACGTTAGGTTCTATAAATATATGGTTCCTGGGTATGTCATAAAGTAGTAGCATAATTTTAATACTTGGTAGTAGTTAACGGAATAGGAACTCGCAACATGTTGAAACTGCTGTAAGTATTTACATGACTATCTCATTCCAAAACGCAAACGGAAAATCGAAAAAGTGCATGGTGTTGGATATACGTATATAAAAATGTCAGAATAACACCAACCCTTACTCCTTAATTGTATGGTTCCTGTGATATAATATTTCTAACCATTTCATTACTTCAGTATAACCGACTAAGTATTATCGACAACATTCTCGACTCCATGAGTAATAGATTATAAACTCAAAGTATAGTAAGTGTCTTTGATACCAATTAGGCAAGAATATTGAAATAGAATTAGTATACAAAAACTGGTCATTACGATATAAATGAACATATTAAATGAATTCTGAATAATTGTTAGTAATATTCAATTGCCTTCAGTTTTATTTTCTTAATTACTTTGAAGAAATTCTCTAAGTCTTGATTTTTCCTATTTGCTTAAAGACATCATATTTATACAGTTAGGCTGAACACGTTCAATCAAGTTCAAACTTGCTGCACTTTTACAAGGGAAAAAATAAATAAGATAAAAAAATCAGGGAAAATTCGCAAACGAACAAAATGCAGTTGGCAACAGTGACAGTTACGTAACAATCTGCAGCGCAGCAGCCGGTTTTGTTTTTGGTTCAGTTCCGCCGTTATCGTTGGAAACACATGTTTGTTGGACTGTTGCGTGTCTAGAAGTGACCAAATTGTTAACTCTAAAGGTTAATATTAAAATTACGTAACTCATTGTTAATTGACTTTGTCGTGTTGTGTTTTGCTGCAATATCACCACTACTGTTCGTGTGTTAATCATGGGGATAAAATCACCAAGTTCAACTTTAATTTTCTTTGTAAATGGTAAAAAGGTAAGTGACCATACTTCATAAAAATATATATTTAATATAAAAAACTGGTAATATTTTAAAAATTAATTAGTGTTCCTACTTTCTTTATGGTTACAAAATACTTACATTAAAATAATGTCATTATCTATTATATGTTTTGTTATGTAATTTAAAAAAATTAATTTATATTGTTACATAACCAGCATTTTATTGCATTATTTGTTATAATCAATAAGTTTTAGATCACATAAGCAATTTTGCAACAGAAGAACTGCAAATACAATTTATAGACTACAGTTTTTTCTTTTTTTTCATAAAATTGCTAATTTACGTCTTGTGAAAATGAAACCAAAACTAAAAAAGGTTAAAGTATTCGAATGTGTAACGTACAAATGTTGATCAGTGTTAAAATGTAATGGCATTAAATGTCTTAATTAGTTAATTCAAGACAGTGAGCACAAAATTTAAACATGTAAACAGGCTATTTTTTTATCGTTTACCGTAGTTTTTTTTTTTTTTTCGTAGCGACCGGCGAGGTTGGTTGGTTATTGAAACAGCATGATGTCTTCACACGTTCCTTGCTTAAATCCCTGTTTTCATTTCTTTCAAATGAAGAACATTTTAAAAAGACCCCTGGTCGGGAGGGAGAGGGTAGAATACAGTGTATGGATTACATTGAAAAAGTAAAACTAAATCAGTATTGCCATGTCTAAACATGAATATAGTTTTTACAATAATTTAAACTGTACACATTCATAATGGACATCTTTGGAGCCTAAAGACATTAAATAAAAACTTTAAAATATTATTGTATTTACTAAGATAATAAATTGCACTGGTTCTCAAATGTTAGGTTAACTATTAGAAATGTTACGAAGTTGCATATAAAAAGTAGTTTATCAAGTTTAGCCTATTTAGAACTTGATCCCTAAAATGCTGAAAACGTTTAGTTACATAAACAGGCATGAAATAAAAACTCGTTAAATGTAATTATTTACTAAGATAATAAATTGCACCCGTTCTCAAATGTTAGGATAACTTTTGGACATTAGAAATGTTACAAAGTTGGATATAAAAAGTAGTTTATCAAGTTTAGCCTATTTAGCACTTGTTTTAAAAATGTTGAAAACGTTCTGTTACATAAGCGTTTCAAAGGGACTTAGTTTGAGGGAAATGTAAGAAAATATTGTTATCTTGTAAATACTAATCTTGGATTTATTATGATAATATTAATCACTCTCCAATAAATAAGGAAGTAAAATAAAGTGAAGAAATGCAGTTTAAGGATCACAGGTACTATGAATTTAGTAGTTATATTCAAAAATAAATTATTATTGGGATGGTATGAAATTAATAATATTTTATTTGAATAACTACAAAAATAATGTAAGGAAACGTTATCAAAAATGTATGAAAGCAAGTATATTTCAGTTCTTATTAAATACTTTACACCAAATTACTACGACACCATAACCTACCATTTATGCATTATGTTTATGTGAAAGATCACATGAGTAGGCCTATGTGATAACCTTCTACTATGACAGTATCAGTAACCTATGTCTAGGATTACCACTACTACTAATAGTAGTGTCGACTTACAGTAGAACCTCTTTAATCCGACACGTTTGGGACTTGACGCTTTCCGGATTAAAGAAAATTCCGGACTATGGAGGTTATTTATTAAAATACATGAGGTGTGTATAAAAAATAACATAATTTGCACAACAAAATTTTACTGTATCTATATATTATTTAAACATGGGTTATTTAAACAATATAAATCAATATATAAGTACAGGAGAAATATTAAAATGCATTTTAAGTACAGTACATGATGAAATAAATTTGAATACAGTATGCAATACAGTACAGTACTGTACTTTAGTATTTGTGGTTTTTAGCAACATCACTGGTAGATGGCGGAAAAAAGATCAAATATCTATTTACTTCTTACAACTTTTTTTTTCTTTTTTTTTTTTTTTTTAGCTGTCGAGTTGCTCACTTAACAATGTTTATTGTGAAGGCAATTCTGTAATTTGTTTCTATTGCCGTTAATGCCAGATTATAGACAGTTCCGGACTATAGAATGCCGGATTAAGGAGGTTTTACTGTACTAAGTATTTCGACTTGTTCTAACTTACCACCAGATCGGATGTTTCATCTATACAACGGCGGAACTAATGTGTGAACACGAACCTCTGACTTATCTCCTAAAAGACTGCAAGTTCAGGTCAATGCACTACGTTGTTAAAGTGTTCCTTATTGATAGGAAATAAAATGGTTTACTATTACATAACATTTATATAATTACAGTAATAGTGGTAAACTGGTGACCCGTCATGTTATTTTTATTAAATAAATAACAAAATTACAACAATAACAAACAAAAAGCACAACAATTACAACAACAAAACAACAAACTCCTTTAATGTTTATAATATATTTAGTGTTAAAATGCTAATACAATTAGCCATATCAGTATTTAATAATTAATTATAGAACCCTGCATAAACTCTTCTAGTGAATAACAGTATTTACTGACGAGAAAGTTCACGAGTCGGCGGCGGAATGCGGTGGCGCTTCATTTTCATTCATTTTTCATTTAATCAGGATATTTTACATAGACTGGCCTCGTAAGTTACAGAAAAACTTTTTATTTTATTAAACAGTAAATTATTTAACAAAACGTCATTAACTCATTAGTGGCCTGGCTTACCAATATCTATAATATAAATTATTTTTTGTTAATTTTGAACGATTCATAATGTGGTCCTTGTCCATAAGATCAGATGAATTACATAAAATACAATTTGGATTTTCATATATTCCGAAGCAATGAAAATACTTTCCAAGGCAGTTATGTCCTGTTTTCAGACGAAAAGCAGTAACAGCATTTTTTTCTTGGGAAATCTAGAATATCATTTAAATCGTTCAATGATTTGTTTTTAAATTGATTTGGTAATTATTTTTATAGAATATTTAATTTCATTTCTTGCTTGGTAGAATGGAGTTGTGTTGTTTTGATGAAGTGGATTTTTCGTTGCTCCTTGTTTAGCTAGTTTGTCAGCTAATTCATTTCCTTTGATATTATAATGTGAAGGAATCCATTGGAAAATTAAATTTATATTTTAATCATTTAAGTTTTTTATAAATTTTCGGCATTTTATTGATTCTTTTGATTCCATTTTTATATGATTAGAAATCACTCCAATTGCTGAATTAGTCACAAAATAAGACAATGTTTTTAGGTTGTGTATAAGTTACAGAAAAACTTCTGCGGGAACCATTTAAAGTAATACTAGTTAAAAATGTAAGTAATTCAAATGTAGTAAACTACAGTACATCTAAAAAATAACTCTAACTATAATAATTAATAAACATTTTAATTTAAATTTGTGCTAGGAATAGGCAATACAGCAACCAAAATAACTATTCACTACTTGGAATTTCAAATTCACTTTTCAAAAACTTATTATTTATATATATTTTGTTGTTTATTTATATTAAATGTTACCATAAATACACAGTCCAAATATCTCTATTTCAACTGAAATTATACAAATATTTCTTTCGATACATTTTTTATGCTTGTAACAGTCTCAGATAGCATCACGGTTATCATGTTAAAGGCTACAGTTATATTATGTCAAGGTCAACTTTAAAATCAATACTTTTACAAACAGGAAAACTTTCCATGTTCTGTCTCAACTCTAATTTCTTCAGCTGTCCATTGAGTTTATTGAAACTGCTTACTTCTTTAGACATTATAGTTGTTACCAAGAGAAACTGCAGTAATCTGTACATTGTTTTTAAATAATGCTAATGATAAAATAAAATCAATATTCTTATCCTGGCTAGTTATTTTACCCCTCGTTATATGTTATCGCTGAGTAATGTACTACCCAATAATGTTTTAACCACCTTTTAGCTTGTTATGTGTTTTGTTCTCTAAGTCAAATAACAAATGTGTATTATAAAAATATTCATTCAGTAACAAAACTTGTGAAGTAGTGAAATGTTTAACAAGTACCTGTACCGTAATTACGTCCCAAACTTTTAATTTCTTGTGGTATGGTATTTTGTTAACAATGTGCAACTAAAAAGAAAAAAAAATAGTAAGTATAATTATTGTCTGAAGCTATAAACATAATCTCTTCATTTAAATATTGGTTTTATTACTCCATATTTCAGTTTCGTTGGAAAAACCTCGTATCAGAATTGTGTTTATTGTTTACAAAGTGGCTTACTTATGTTGACTGCATGATTTCTTCTGCCACGAAGATATTTCTATCCTAACCACGTGAATTTTTCGCTCTAAAGTTATCAATAATTTTCTCCTCTTCAATTTTGTAACTTTGCGAAAATTGAAACTTAGTTCCTGGCAAATCCATATGTATTATAGCTTATAATTTTGAGAGACATTGATAGTAAGCGTATTGGCTAAATCGGTAAAATTACTCGTGCCAGCAGAATTAATTGACTGTAACATTGCTTGTTTAGCTTTATCAATGTTTTGTTTAATTCCCATTGCTGTCTTTATTACTTCCCAGCTATCCTTACTTTTATCTTTGGATCTTTTTATATTATTTTCATTTGCCATTCTTTTAGCTCTATTAATAGTTTTCTCAAACACTTGATTGTGTATTTATAGTAATGTTTGTGTTTTTCGCTTCTCTGTAAAGTTCCCTTTTACGCTTGCTTGATATAACTAGCCCTTACTTGAATTTAAGTAACTTGGCAGATAATCCATATTTTAACAAAACAACTGGATACAGTGTAAAAGCTACTTCTAGGAAGTTTCTTTTTTTGATTTTTTAATGCAATATTCCCAGTATTATGTGCACACTTCTAGGTATCTCAGAGTATTCGACATGAATTAATACAATAAAATATGACAAACTATAACGGAAACAGTTAAATGACAATAAAACGAGAAAGAATAGAAGTACAATAATAAACCTTGAGGTGTATATAACACAATGGCGTTGTTATTTTACGATAAATGTTTTCAACTAATTATTTTTTAAGATTCGGATATTCTTTTAATGTATAATATTTGTTAAGAAAATTAGTATAAGCAACAAAGTAGATAATAACAGGTGGATGAGCCTTAAGTTAAAGTATAAATTAAAACGATCCAAAACAAATTGAGAGAATGACAATTTCGACTACTTATGCTCTAGATTGTACATTAGTAATGTAATTATTGCAATATGTAATCGCTGCACGCCGTGGAACGTTTAACAATATTGAGTAGACTAAGTTTCACAATATTGTTATATAATTACCCCTGATAAGCCCCTGTTTATCCCCGTAAAGCCTGATACGACAGTGACGTATCTTACAAACATGTTGTTGCTCGGTCTGAATAAATGGAAATCATTAGATAAAGTTGTTTTAATATTTACAGTGCCTATGGTTATATGCCTATATAACTATAAATCTACCATTTCATCCTAAAGCTCTTTACAGACATTTATGTGATATGTCTGTATATGCCCTTTATCTATATGATTTGTGTGATAAGCCCTGTTCGCACTAGGCTAGTAATTTAGTCGAGTGGCGAGTGCTTTAGTTACTAAACATGTCCGAACACAAACAATTTCGTAAAGTTGTTTAGTGAATTATTTAGTAGTCAATCCATTTTATTCTATTCTCGACGGTTAGTAGCTTCCCCCACCACTCGCCACTAACTAATGGCTCATCGTCTAAACAGTTCGAACACCTTGTTTTAGTCGAGTTCATTAGTTGCCACAAGAATGGCATTTTTCACTGGAGCTAGGAAACAACTTTAAAGTTTTTTAATTAATATATTCGATATGAATGTATGTGGAATAATAAGTCACCAACTTACTAAAACAAACAAATGGAGCAATGTGTTTTTTTTTTATTTTTATAAAATAAAAATATATAAATATAAAAATAACATTTATTTTATAAAAAAAAATAAAAAAAATCTGTTTCTTTCTATTTATCAGGTTGTACGAGTATATCTTCGTAACCCATTTTGAAAGTGATCAGTTGATAACCACCGGCTGTTCATTTGTCATTGGGCTATTAAATAATGATACTTTCTAAGGAATAGCTGGCCTGAGTTTGTAACAATGACTATATTCGCTCATCTATTCTCATCACAGTCATTAGAAATCCATATTCGCCCATACCTTATCGATTGGCGTCTTAAGAATAAGTAAATTAAAAAAAAAAAAAAAAAACTAATACTACAAACTATATAATATCGTTAAAATGTTTTAAATGTTCAATGCTGTTTTTTCAAACTTTTATTTAACTTTTTGAAGTGTGTTGTACACATACAAATATCTCAATTAACTTCCTTTTAGAATAATTTCCTATCATTTGAATTTTAAAAAATGCATTCTTTATCTGGTTAAATCAATTTTAAAATATTAATCGAAGACAAATTTTAAAACTTGATAAAGTGAAGGAGTTATATTTAGTACAAGATAAATAAACTAAATTCAATTTCTTTCGGTGTGCAAAATTAAAATGGACTTGTTGTAATCATGTAAAAACACGATGGGTAGATGATCAAATAGAATGCTGTGCGCAAGATAAGTGCGTAGTGACACAGTAAGCTTTATGAAGATGGCATACAGTAATACAGGACATAGTCATACAGTAAACTTTAACGTACAGACATACAGTAATACAGGGCATAGTGATATAGTATACTGTGACATCTAGAGTGGCCTCTATCCTGGGAACCGGTGATGCGGAAGTAATGGATGGGTCGCTGACCACCTGCCCTGCTTGTTTACAACCTTTGGGGCACAATGGCTTACGCATGAACGCCCCTTACCTCTTCAATGGACTTCTAGAAGGTTCTAGGTTGACGAGCCAGCTCTGTCATGGAACTTCGGGCGCAGGGGAATTCAAGAAGCTTCTAGATGGAGACCTGCAGGTGATATATACGGCCCGGATACCAGCGCCAGTCAGTCAGTCAGTCAGTCAGTGAGTCTAGAGCCTACAGCCCGGGTGTTTGCAGCGACAGTGAGCGAGTTCTACAGTGCGAGTGAAGTGTCCGAGTATAGTGAAGTGGTCTACGGAGAAGTTACCGGTGAGTGGTTCGTTGTGGGGATCAACGAAGGAGCAGTGCGGTACTTGTGGACGACTTCTGAAGGGACACTGAAGAAACTGTGAGTGAACTGTTAGCTTTGGACTGTAGGTAGTAGGGAATCTAGTAAAGTCAATTAGTAGTCAGTAATTGTAAATAATAGTAGAGAATCTAGGAAAGCCACTTTATAGAGCTAGGAATTGTAATTAAAAGAAGGGAATTTAATAAAGTCACTTTGCAATTAGTAGTTGTAATTGATTACCATTTATTGATGCCATCTAAGATTGTAATTATAAATTAGTTAAACTGTAACAGTAGGCCTAATAGTAAATTGTACTTTTCACAATAGTTTAAGTTAAGGAATTAATCCATTTAATTATAATAAGTTAATTTTATATATTCAATAAATTTAGTAATTGTTTAGTATATCGTGTTGCTTATTTGTAAAACCCACATAGTGATTAATTATTTATAAATTAGGACGTATAAAAAACGTGACAATACTTTATCGTGAGGACATACAGTAGTACGGTGCATGGTGATAAAGTATACGTTATCGTGAGGACACAGTAATACAGGGCACAGTGATACAGTAAACTTTAGCGTAAGGACGTACAGTAATACAGGACACAGTAATACAGTAAACTTTAGCGTGAGGACTTACAGTAATACAGGACATAGTGATATAGTATACTTTATCGTGAGGACATACAGTAATACAGGGCATAGTGATATAGTATACTTTAGCGTGAGGACATACAGTAATACAGGACATAGTGATATAGTATACTTTATCGTGAGGACATACAGTAATATAGGGCATAGTGATACAGTAAACTTTAGCGTGAGGACATACAGTAATACAGGACATAGTGATATAGTATACTTTATCGTGAGGACATACAGTAATACAGGGCATAGTGATATAGTATACTTTATCGTGAGGACATACAGTAATACAGGACATAGTGATATAGTATATTTTATCGTAAGGACATACAGTAATACAGGACATAGTTATATAGTATACTTTATCGCGAGGACATACAGTAATACAGGACAAAGTGATACAGTAAACTTTATCGTGAGGACATACAGTGATACAGGACATAGTTATATAGTATACTTTATCGCGAGGACATACAGTAATACAGGACAAAGTAATACAGTAAACTTTATCGTGAGGACATACAGTAATACAGGACATAGTTATATAGTATACTTTATCGCGAGGACATACAGTAATACAGGACAAAGTGATACAGTAAACTTTATCGTGAGGACATACAGTAATACAGGACATAGTGATATAGTATATTTTATCGTAAGGACATACAGTAATACAGGACATAGTTATATAGTATACTTTATCGCGAGGACATACAGTAATACAGGACATAGTGATATAGTATAACTTTATCGTGAGGACATACAGTAATACAGGACATAGTTATATAGTATACTTTATCGCGAGGACATACAGTAATACAGGACAAAGTGATACAGTAAACTTTATCGTGAGGACATACAGTAATACAGGGACATAGTTATATAGTATACTTTATCGCGAGGACATACAGTAATACAGGACAAAGTGATACAGTAAACTTTATCGTGAGGACATACAGTAATACAGGACATAGTTATATAGTATACTTTATCGCGAGGACATACAGTAATACAGGACAAAGTGATATAGTATACTTTATAGTGAGGACATACAGTAATAAAGGACATAGTGATATAGTATACTTTATCGTGGGAACATACATGAATACACGATATAGTGATATAGTATACTTTATCGTGGGGACATACAGTAATACTTGGCATAGTGATACAGTATTACTTTATCGTGGGGACATACAGTAATACAGGGCATAGTGATACAGTATTACTTTATCTAGGGGACATACAGTAATACAGGGCATAGTGATACAGTATTACTTTATCGTGAGGACATACAGTAATACAGGGCATAGTGATATAGTATACTTTATCGTTAGGGCATACAGTAATACAGGGCATAGTGATACAGTATTACTTTATCGTGAGGGCATACAGTAATACAGGGCATAGTGATATAGTATACTTTATTGTTAGGACATACAGTAATACAGGGCATAGTGATACAGTATACTTTATCGTGAGGGCATACAGTAATACAGGGCATAGTGATATAGTATACTTTATCGTTAGGACATACAGTAATACAGGGCATAGTGATACAGTATACTTTATCGTGAGGGCATACAGTAATACAGGGCATAGTGATATAGTATACTTTATCGTGAGGGCATACAGTAATACAGGGCATAGTGATATAGTATACTTTATCGTTAGGACATACAGTAATACAGGGCATAGTGATACAGTATTACTTTATCGTGAGGGCATACAGTAATACAGGGCATAGTGATATAGTATACTTTATTGTTAGGACATACAGTAATATAGGGCATAGTGATAAAGTATACTTTATCGTGAGGGCATACAGTAATACAGGACATAGTGATACAGTAAACTTTATCGTGAGGACATACAGTAATACAGGACATAGTGATATAGTATACTTTATCATGAGGACATACAGTAATACAGGACATAGTGATATAGTATACTTTATCGTGAGGGCATACAGTAATACAGGACATAGTGATATAGTATACTTTATCGTGAGGGCATACAGTAATACAGGACATAGTGATATAGTATACTTTATCATGAGGACATACAGTAATACAGGACATAGTGATATAGTATACTTTATCGTGAGGGCATACAGTAATACAGGACATAGTGATATAGTATACTTTATCGTGAGGGCATACAGTAATACAGGACATAGTGATATAGTATACTTTATCATGAGGACATACAGTAATACAGGACATAGTGATATAGTATACTTTATCGTGAGGGCATACAGTAATACAGGACATAGTGATATAGTATACTTTATCGTGAGGGCATACAGTAATACAGGACATAGTGATATAGTATACTTTATCATGAGGACATACAGTAATACAGGACATAGTGATACAGTATACTTTATCGTGAGGGCATACAGTAATACAGGACATAGTGATACAGTATACTTTATCGTGAGGGCATACAGTAATACAGGACATAGTGATATAGTATACTTTATCGTGAGGGCATACAGTAATACAGGACATAGTGATATAGTATACTTTATCGTGAGGGCATACAGTAATACAGGACATAGTGATATAGTATACTTTATCGTGAGGGCATACAGTAATACAGGACATAGTGATATAGTATACTTTATCGTGAGGGCATACAGTAATACAGGACATAGTGATATAGTATACTTTATCGTGAGGGCATACAGTAATACAGGACATAGTGATATAGTATACTTTATCGTGAGGGCATACAGTAATACAGGACATAGTGATATAGTATACTTTATCATGAGGACATACAGTAATACAGGACATAGTGATACAGTATACTTTATCGTGAGGGCATACAGTAATACAGGGCATAGTGATATAGTATACTTTCTCGTTAGGACATACAGTAATACAGGCCATAGTGATACAGTATTACTTTATCGTGGGGACATACAGTAATACAGGGCATAGTGATATAGTATACTTTATCGTTAGGACATACAGTAATACAGGGCATAGTGATATAGTATACTTTATCGTTAGGACATACAGTAATACAGGGCATAGTGATATAGTATACTTTATCGTTAGGCCATACAGTAATACAGGGCATAGTGATATAGTATACTTTATCGTTAGGACATACAGTAATACAGGGCATAGTGATACAGTATACTTTATCGTAAGGGCATACAGTAATACAGGGCATAGTGATATAGTATACTTTATCGTGAGGGCATACAGTAATACAGGGCATAGTGATATAGTATACTTTATCGTTAGGACATACAGTAATACAGGGCATAGTGATATAGTATACTTTATCGTTAGTACATACAGTAATACAGGGCATAGTGATACAGTATACTTTATCGTGAGGGCATACAGTAATACAGGGCATAGTGATATAGTATACTTTATCGTGAGGGCATACAGTAAAACAGGGCATAGTGATATAGTATACTTTATCGTTAGGACATACAGTAATACAGGGCATAGTGATACAGTATACTTTATCGTGGGGACATACAGTAATACAGGGCATAGTGATACAGTATACTTTATCGTGAAGGCATACAGTAATACAGGGCATAGTGATATAGTATACTTTATCGTTAGGGCATACAGTAATACAGGGCATAGTGATATAGTATACTTTATCGTTAGGACATACAGTAATACAGGGCATAGTGATATAGTATACTTTATCGTTAGGACATACAGTAATACTGGGTACAGTGATACAGTATACTTTATCGTGGGGACATACAGTAATACAGGGCATAGTGATATAGTATACTTTATCGTGAAGGCATACAGTAATACAGGGCATAGTGATACAGTATACTTTATCGTGGGGACATACAGTAATACAGGGCATAGTGATACAGTATACTTTATCGTGAAGGCATACAGTAATACAGGGCATAGTGATATAGTATACTTTATCGTTAGGGCATACAGTAATACAGGGCATAGTGATACAGTATACTTTATCGTGGGGACATACAGTAATACAGGGCATAGTGATACAGTATACTTTATCATGGGGACATACAGTAATACAGGGCATAGTGATATAGTATACTTTATCGTGAAGGCATACAGTAATACAGGGCATAGTGATACAGTATACTTTATCGTGGGGACATACAGTAATACAGGGCATAGTGATACAGTATACTTTATCGTGAAGGCATACAGTAATACAGGGCATAGTGATATAGTATACTTTATCGTTAGGGCATACAGTAATACAGGGCATAGTGATATAGTATACTTTATCGTGGGGACATACAGTAATACAGGGCATAGTGATATAGTATACTTTATCGTTAGGGCATACAGTAATACAGGGCATAGTGATACAGTATACTTTATCGTTAGGGCATACAGTAATACAGGGCATAGTGATACAGTATTACTTTATCGTGAGGGCATACAGTAATACAGGGCATAGTGATACAGTATACTTTATCGTGAAGGCATACAGTAATACAGGGCATAGTGATATAGTATACTTTATCGTTAGGGCATACAGTAATACAGGGCATAGTGATATAGTATACTTTATCGTTAGGGCATACAGTAATACAGGGCATAGTGATATAGTATACTTTATCGTTAGGGCATACAGTAATACAGGGCATAGTGATATAGTATACTTTATCGTTAGGGCATACAGTAATACAGGGCATAGTGATACAGTATTACTTTATCGTGAGGGCATACAGTAATACAGGGCATGGTGATATAGTATACTTTATCGTGAAGGCATACAGTAATACAGGGCATAGTGATACAGTATACTTTATCGTGAAGGCATACAGTAATACAGGGCATAGTGATACAGTATACTTTATCGTTAGGGCATACAGTAATACAGGGCATAGTGATACAGTATACTTTATCGTTAGGGCATACAGTAATACAGGGCATAGTGATACAGTATACTTTATCGTTAGGGCATACAGTAATACAGGGCATAGTGATACAGTATACTTTATCGTTAGGGCATACAGTAATACAGGGCATAGTGATACAGTATACTTTATCGTGAAGGCATACAGTAATACAGGGCATAGTGATACAGTATACTTTATCGTTAGGGCATACAGTAATACAGGGCATAGTGATACAGTATACTTTATCGTTAGGGCATACAGTAATACAGGGCATAGTGATATAGTATACTTTATCGTGAAGGCATACAGTAATACAGGGCATAGTGATACAGTATACTTTATCGTGAAGGCATACAGTAATACAGGACATAGTGATATAGTATACTTTATCGTTAGGGCATACAGTAATACAGGGCATAGTGATACAGTATACTTTATCGTTAGGGCATACAGTAATACAGGGCATAGTGATATAGTATACTTTATCGTTAGGGCATACAGTAATACAGGGCATAGTGATATAGTATACTTTATCGTGAAGGCATACAGTAATACAGGGCATAGTGATATAGTATACTTTATCGTTAGGGCATACAGTAATACAGGGCATAGTGATACAGTATACTTTATCGTTAGGGCATACAGTAATACAGGGCATAGTGATATAGTATACTTTATCGTGAAGGCATACTGTAATACAGGGCATAGTGATACAGTATACTTTATCGTTAGGGCATACAGTAATACAGGGCATAGTGATATAGTATACTTTATCGTGAAGGCATACAGTAATACAGGGCATAGTGATATAGTATACTTTATCGTTAGGGCATACAGTAATACAGGACATAGTGATATAGTATACTTTATCGTGAAGGCATACAGTAATACAGGGCATAGTGATACAGTATACTTTATCGTTAGGGCATACAGTAATACAGGGCATAGTGATATAGTATACTTTATCGTGAAGGCATACAGTAATACAGGGCATAGTGATACAGTATACTTTATCGTGAAGGCATACAGTAATACAGGGCATAGTGATACAGTATACTTTATCGTTAGGGCATACAGTAATACAGGGCATAGTGATACAGTATACTTTATCGTTAGGGCATACAGTAATACAGAGCATAGTGATATAGTATACTTTATCGTGAAGGCATACAGTAATACAGGGCATAGTGATACAGTATACTTTATCGTTAGGGCATACAGTAATACAGGACATAGTGATATAGTATACTTTATCGTGAAGGCATACAGTAATACAGGGCATAGTGATACAGTATACTTTATCGTTAGGTTATACAGTAATACAGGGCATAGTGATATAGTATACTTTATCGTGAAGGCATACAGTAATACAGGGCATAGTGATACAGTATACTTTATCGTGAAGGCATACAGTAATACAGGGCATAGTGATACAGTATACTTTATCGTTAGGGCATACAGTAATACAGGGCATAGTGATACAGTATACTTTATCGTTAGGGCATACAGTAATACAGGGCATAGTGATACAGTATACTTTATCGTGAAGGCATACAGTAATACAGGACATAGTGATATAGTATACTTTATCGTTAGGACATACAGTAATACTGGGTACAGTGATACAGTATACTTTATCGTGGGGACATACAGTAATACAGGGCATAGTGATACAGTATACTTTATCGTGAAGACATACAGTAATACAGGACATAGTGATATAGTATACTTTATCGTTAGGACATACAGTAATACTGGGTACAGTGATACAGTATACTTTATCGTGGGGACATACAGTAATACAGGGCATAGTGATACAGTATACTTTATCGTTAGGGCATACAGTAATACAGGGCATAGTGATACAGTATACTTTATCGTTAGGGCATACAGTAATACAGGGCATAGTGATATAGTATACTTTATCGTGAGGACATACAGTAATACAGGGCATAGTGATATAGTATACTTTATCGTTAGGGCATACAGTAATACAGGGCATAGTGATACAGTATACTTTATCGTGAGGACATACAGTAATACAGGGCATAGTGATATAGTATACTTTATCGTTAGGACATACAGTAATACTGGGTACAGTGATACAGTATACTTTATCGTGGGGACATACAGTAATACAGGGCATAGTGATACAGTAAGTTTTTAATGATATACTGCTATTAGTCTTTAATGTTTTTTTATACATATAATTTAGATAGTATATTCTGGTTATTGTTATCTTTTCCTTGAAGCGTAGGTCATTGTATAACGCTTTTGTTTGGAAGTAACACAAACTTCCCACTAATTTAACGCAAAAAAGTCTTGACATATCACGGTTATATATTTCATTAGAGTACTTTTAATCAATGGAATTTATAATGAGAATCATAATAGTTAAAATCAGTTATCTGGAATTAAATTCTTTGATAAATAATAAAATTAAGGTTTCATTTTGCTTCGTCCTCTCAAGAAATGTATATTAAAGCAAACAAAATTGGTTTTTTCTTTGATTGTAAGCATAAATTCTATGTTTTAAATTCTGAATTCCATTAAAATACTCTTAGGCTATAACAAAAAAATACACAATATATTGTTATATTTTTTCAAAACTAGTTAAATTATTTACTGGTCAATGAATTTATGCTAATATTACATAAAAAAAAGATGAAATATAATTTTCAGCTTTATTTTTTAAGAAACAAACTCTAATGGATATCAGGACCATTAGTTCCATTAAGAATTATATGTATTATATTTCTTCATTGACTTGAGCTATCCTAGCTGGAAATAAAGGTAAAGCAAAATTACTATCACCATTAATAAATTATTGAATGAATGAACGCTTTATTCCTATAAATTACACATCAGTAGAAACTACTAATAAGCAGATCTGCTAATTTTGTGCTGATACTAATGTATCTGTACACACATTTCATGAGTACATCGATATAAATACCTCCCTAGGGATGGCCCTACATATGTCATGTATGCATGTATAGTATTATGTGTATAGTTGTATAGCTATTTACCAGATTAAAAAATTAGTAAATAATAAAAAACCAAATAGGCTAATTAGGAGAAAATATGATAGCCTACGTCAAATATCTATAAAGAATTTACTTCGTGATAACTGTGTGGGGGCAAAAACCGGCTAACTGCTATCATCGTGGAAACCTAATATGCCAATTAATTTTATAAATGTATAAATTAGGTAAAATTATGCATGGAAGTGCATTAGATAAAATTGGCATTTAAAATCAACATTCTAATTGTTGATGAGTCAGCGCTCAGATAAGGTGGATCGACAAGCGATAGTGCTCCGGCCTAACTTTTACAGAGCAATAATTTCGCGTTGACTAAATGTCGGATTTGGTATAAACTCAGTGCTTTTTGCTTCCTTTTAGCGGTGTCTAAATTTGGCTTTATTTTTTATTTTATAATTTACAGTGATTTACTTGTGTTTTATTTTTTCTTAACTACCGATATGGCTAACTGTGGAGTATGTGCGAAAACTATTACCGCTAAACACCTTAAAATAGTGTGTATTGATTGTGAAAAGGAGTTTCACGGATCTGTCTTAAGATGAGTAAGGCTGATCTGGATTGTATCACAAGTGAAGGGCTTACTTGGAGGTGTCAGCCGTGTAGTGCCACAAGAAGAAAGAGTCTAAGATTCGATTCGGATGCTCAACAGGGTAAGCTTACTCTCGAGGACCTCATGAAAATAATACAAGAAATCGCGGAAGGTCAAAAAAACCAAGAGAAAAGCTTCAATAAATCGTACGAGTTTTTAAGTGAAAAAATTGATGAAAATACTAAAATAATGAAAGAGCAAAATTCATCTGTGGAAAGATGTCTCAAAATCATTGATGAACTGGTGGTTGAAAACAAAAATCTCAATAAGAAGGTAGTTGACCTAGAAAAGCGCGTTGAGGACATGGAGCAATCCAGAGCAAACGCCGTAGAAATCCACGGCATACCAGTGCAACCAACGAGAA